>BOPN01007245.1:35000-40000 GCA_017312705.2 Penaeus japonicus | reverse complement strand
TCTCACTCCAAGCGACCCTCCTCCTCCTCCCGAAACCGGCAGATGACGCGGCCGAGATCTATACGGACGAGGTCCTGGCCAAGAAGATCGATTACCTGATGGACAACTTCGACCGCAACAAAGACGGAATGCTGTCGTTCCCCGAATTCATGATGTCGGATGCAAGGTTTACGGCGGTGTAGTTGTGGCCGTTGATCATTAATTAATCATATGATTTACTATCGTATTAGTTTTAATTATTATTTTATTATAATCATTATTGTTAATATTACTATTATTATCATTATTATTATTATTATCATTATTATTATTATTATCATTATTATTATTATAATTATTATTCTTATCATCCTCATTATTATTAATCCTATTGATATTATCATTTACTATTATTTTCATTACCATTACTCTTGTAGTTGTTATTGTTATTAGTCTTAGCATTATTAGTATAGTTCTTTATTATAATCAATATCAGTATTATGGAAGTTGCTGTTCCTTTTTGATAATTGTCTTTTTGTTAGTCTTCATCTGTTTCATTTAAACAAAATAAAATTTTGTTGTACTTCGTATTTTAGCCTCAAGACCCTTTTATAAGAATATTCAATGGTGATATAAGAATATTTTGACTCAAGGAGGAAGGTGATATGGCGGAAGTTGCCATTCCTATTACTTAATCTCATTCACATAATTAATCACGAAGGAGCCTTCTCAGAGCCGTCCTTCGAAATTAATTATTTCTTATTAAACATTTTGAAATTAATATTTCTTACTGATAGGCTTCCAAGGATTCCAGCCTCTAAGTAAAAATCGAGAAAAAATAATCAAGTCAAACGACTTAAAAAAATAATACTTTCACGTGTTATTTGGTTGATGCTTTAGAACTCATTATCAATATGAATGTTCAAATATTTCCCGAATCGTAAAAAAGTAACACAGCACTTGATATAATACATGACACATAGGAAATACAGATTTTGCCAGTATATTTCATGCCTAAGTTCCCCCATTTTGAAAGTAATTATTTTTATCAGAATATAAAAAAAAAACAGGATTATCTAAATTTTGTGCCACTAACACTTTGTGTTCGATATCTTCTTAAATCTTCCTTCTTATCATCATTTTGATTTGACCACCATTGCTTTAAGTTGACTTGGCTACTGAAATATTTCTGTTAATAATCAGTGAGTGACAAGACTATTCTGAGTATTTTCTTTGTTAAAAAGTATAATGTACAGTAGTGTACAACTCTCCACCAGCTGAAAGTGATGCCAACACTTCACTTCATAAATCCGTTGGTAGGTTCCTTGGTATCAAAGGTAAAAATACTTTCATTTGATTTTATTTTCTTAATTCCAATTTCTCTGTTTATCTTGTACTGTATGGCCTATTATGTTTTTGTTTTATTTGTTTCCAGCACTCTTTCGCCAAAACTCATCTTTACTTTATTACTTGATTTTCTGATTAAGATGAACAATGATCATCATAATAATTACCATTACCATAAATTTATACAACAGTCATTTCATGATTAAGATCAGTTACTCATAATAACATGAATAAAACATTAATATTATTATGAGCATGTAGACTGAAATAACAATGATAATAATAGCAATGATGATGATGATAACTGGTGACCTTAGGTATGCCGGACCTCATAATAATAATAAAATAAACCAGATAGGACAGTGCATCAACATGTTAATGACAAAGGCATTAATAGAAATGTTAAGAACAATATGATGACAATTACAATTTCAATTAGTATGATTATAATTATCATTGCGAAATAACTGTCACATTGCTTATCCTATAAGAAGGTAAATAAAATGCCACAACAACTTTGCTATGAAAGCACTGTATTGTCAAAATAAACAAGCACACCTTCGACACAAACCTCATCTTTGGCAACTCTCAACTTGCTGACCTGCTACACTATCATCAGACAAGAGACTACCAAGTTCAATGGTAAACTTCCACATATCTAAAAGTCAAACTCTTGGCATGATGCATAAATTTTCTCTCTCTTTTTTTTCTCTTTAATTCTACAGAAACAGGGGTTAATGTTTGGCATTTGGTTGAATCTGGGGTTTGGTTGGTTCCAGTTCTGTTATAGTGGAGAGTCTTTGGGATGGAAAGCATGGGGGCAGAAGGGGTAGGGGGAAGAAAGGCAGGATAAAATTAAACTTCAACCTTAACTCATTGCTTGTGGGTGGTGGGAAGAAATTATTATTTCTCACTTTTTCTTTTACTGACCCTTTTTTCTGTTCAACCACTACAACACTTCACAGTACAATCCAATGCATGAAATCACTTTGTTAAATATACACTTGGATGCATAGTCCTCTTAAGCTGGATTAAAGATATCACTTGAATACATACCGAGAGTTCATAATCTGATTAAAGCAAAGAGAGAAAAAATATTCTAATGATAATATCAGATAATCATAACAGCTTGTACGACCTTTTCAAATCAATGGGAATTTTTAATGTTGCTTGAGAAGTAGTTAAATACATGTGATAAAAATAGAATTACAAATACTATTCATGAAGTACATAACCTCTAGGAACAAGTTTTTTCTTTTCTTTTTTTTAAGTTATAAAACATCCACATTTCTAAAGGCTATGATATAATGTACTTTGACTTCTCATTTTACGGCCTTTCTACGCACAAGAATATTACGACATTTAACACATTCAAGAAATGAAAAAAGAAATGACATGTGTACTACCATGCACAAAACCTCAAATAGTTACACATCACAGGACCAACATATGAGACATTACATGGCTCTGTTCAACAGGTGTCTTGAAGCAGTGAAACCTGACATAACTGAATTCACTTGTTTAAAACATCCAGTCAACAAGTATTTTTTTCTAATATTCCTACTGCTGGGTTTTCAACAATAACAATTTCCTTTTATTTTACTCTTAAGATTTTCATTTCAATATATTGCACAATATTTGGCATATGTGCCATTACACACATATAGAGCATGAAGAATACCATTCCTTCCCTTTAGTCCACTTCTGCAGCTAGGTTGTGGCTTGAGGTATCTTCAATTCAACCACTCTTTTGTGCAATGCATATCATAATGTCAAGTATTCATAAGGCAACCTTAAAATAAAATTGGAATAGACTTTTAGAACCTGTAACATGATCACTGGGAATAGAGTATAAGGTATTGACAGTACAAGCCTTTGATACAATACAGAAAGATACTTGTATATCTTTTTATAAATGTGCTTTCAATAAACTACAGTCTGATAACTCTTAACAAAATATTTTTCCATTTAACAAATAAAGGATATACTATTTATACCAAACTGACAATTGAAAAATCAACTATGAAAAAGAAAATAATTTGTTGACTTAGTTATTATACAAATACTGTAAGCCACAAGAAAAATTCTGTCAATCACAAGTTTCACGACAATTCACACATTTGCATGCGCACATACATGCAGGTATACACTCACACATCCAAACACACAAAGTACATATATTCTTTTAATGCCCAAGACGTAATACAATTAAGTTGTGCAACATACACATGCCCCAAATTTGTACAGCAATTTCAAGATAGTTGGGAAAACATGTCCTATTAACTTTTAATTGTAATTGCAGCTGCAATGAAAGCAGAGACAGAAACAGTAAACAAAATACAACTAAATTCCTTGTACATATTTCAACATTCCTAGATAATGTAAATGTACAAAGCTGCATGTTGGATAGCCTCTTAACCAATGTGACAAACAAAATGTATCAACATCAGTAAACGTTCTTCTCTGTACGAGAGGTTACTAAAATATCTTATTCAACTATTTTCACCAAATCTTGTTAGCTCTGATATGAAACACTGTTCTAGCTACACGAAAAGAGACCACAATCAGAAAATAGTGAAAATATACAAAAGGGGTAAACTCATCCTCACAATATTAGTACATTTCACCTTCATATTGCATAATAAAGCTGCTACATCCTGGTGAGATTGTTCCAAACTGCCAGTGCATTTTAGCTGCAACTCCACCTCAAGTTAGCATCAGCTGGATTCAGCTTAATGAATTAAAAACCCATGAAATAGTAAAGCAGGTAAGTCCACATGCCAGACATCACAGGTTGTAACGTCATGGAGAAACCAACAACACACTAATAGGAGTGTAAATTAATGGGAGAACATACAAATCAAAAATGTCTTTGTCCCTTTACTGTTTCACTTGCAAGAACACACTCAATGTTTCTGAAATATGGGTGCATTCATAGCCATATGAATACTTAACAAAACAGTAAAGCTACAACACAATAAACAGACTTGAAAGCATTCCAGGCAAACAAATGCAAACATCTACCTACTGGCCCCTTTCAGCACATCAACATTTTCAACTCTAAGATTTACATATCCTTCCCTTCCTAAAACTGGGGAAGGGAGCAGAACAGCTCCTACTTCCTTCACAATTTAAACACAGATGAAGCATAACAATTTTTTGAAAATTATTGACAGAATAGAAATATGAAAAAAGATAAGAAGAAAATGGCAGAAAGAAAATAAATTGAGCAACCTCTGATTATT
The DNA here is from genome assembly GCA_017312705.2 of Penaeus japonicus. NCBI lineage: Eukaryota > Metazoa > Arthropoda > Malacostraca > Decapoda > Penaeidae > Penaeus > Penaeus japonicus. Next base: position 35,429 of record BOPN01007245.1, on the reverse strand, counting down.
GATATAGCTCTAATAGACTCTCATAGACAGACTAAATATTGTAGCTATCAAAATATCTACATTTATTGTATATTATTATATCCTCTCTATACAGTGCCACATAAATTTGACAATAAAATATAATGATGCCTTTTGGAATTCCTGCACAGCAAATCTTCGACACTAAGACTGATGTAAGGTAAAGTATATACTTATGAATCACAGGATACAAAAATGGAATATTTACAAATAGTTACTACAGATCATCCAACTTTGATCTAACCTTCCCTATCACCCATCATTTGTGCCAACTATTTTTTTTTTTTTTTTCATGTAAGATGCACAGTGTGAATATACAAAGCATGTGTGAACACATGTCTATGTGAGTACTAATGTATCTTTTGCATGTATGTATATATGGAAATATCTTTAAAATTAGTAAAATAACTG
>BOPN01007245.1:15000-22500 GCA_017312705.2 Penaeus japonicus | reverse complement strand
CCAACTGGTTAGGGGCTTAGTGCCAGAATTCAAATTGTTACTAGTATTGTTTTATAAAAGTTTTCTATACACAGAATAAACATAAGCTTATTGCAAAATTATAAACATAAAATAAGAGCTTCCTTCTGCAGATTAAAGGCAGAAAGAAGCTTATGAAATATCACTGCATCTCCTTTCCTAGAATACAAAAGCCAAATACTATGTAACCCTCAAAGCATGCTCATTGTCAGCTGATGTGGTGTATGTATAGGCACTCATTGCCAACAGACAATTAGGCTTTTCCCCTCTTGATTTGAGTGTTACAAAAGTAAAAGGCTCAGTATGTAACAATCAGAGATAAACACATCACATCACCCCCCCCCCCAGAAAAATGAGTTTGGCAGCATGAACAGTCACAATTTTGAGTACAACGGAAATATAGATGATGCCTCAGTTAAATCACTGCATACAAGTAAGACTTTTGTTGAGTGAGGGGAAAAATTTATCTTTGCAGTCAATGATTACCCTTCCAGACACAAAGTGACAGTAAGCTTACACTCACTAGCTGTATGCATATACCATACCACATGAGCATAACCTGCTCTTCTTTGTTTCTACAATATATTTTGGCATATTTTTCATTTTAAAATCTTTCCATTTTGCCTCAACGGAGGGCTACAAAATAACTTTGTATGCTTTTCGGGGTTTAACCCATTGGTCGCGGTATTAAAAAAAGGTCTGTGCAGTAGGATAGCTGAATTACATGTCTGGCATGGTGCCATCCGCGTCTATCACCGACTCTGCCTTTGCACCAAATCATGCCATCCGCTGCTAATGGGTTAAATTGGGTATGGTAATAATTAATCAATTAATTGTTTAACAAATTAAGGGTATTGGCACAGGCATTAGTCCTGCAATGGGCAGAAATACAGGCTGATCTTGATAATAAGTTATTACATAGTTTGGAATTGTTTAACCCCTTAACGACGGGTGACAAGATATCACATCAAGTGGTGGCAGCATCAGCCGCCAGGGACGAGATATTTTGCCGTGGCTATCGTCCTGGCAGGCACGCAAGTGATTGGGCATATAGTGCTTGGCTGCGGACAGTGCGGGCGAATAGCCCAAGGTGTTAGTTAGGCTTACGTGTTTGAAATATCCTTGCATTTCGACAATAAGGAGCCAAAACAGCCCCATCATTAATAGATTAATATAGTGAGCTACAATACTGACAAATAAATCAAGAGCAATACCTATTCATCTACATTATATCTAGCGTTATCTACATTAACTACATTAGTCAATCACAAAACAGAATCACACCCAAACATATCAACTGTTGTAATAATCATCCACCTGAGTCAGTCCCTTCATCCAATAATGTTGAAATGCATGTAAATATTCTGGATCTGGTGCCAGATTATATTTTTCAGAGTGCATGTAAACATATACTCTAGCACCCTAAAAATAATCCTCTAAGCTTTGGTGGTAAATTCAGGTTATAAACAAGGAAGATTTTGGATTAAAGTGATAATCATAATATTCTGATTGCTTTAATCAAGTAAATGGCTGGATATTTTGTGAAACTCAGTTACTATAAATAGAAGAAAAAAATTCATTCTGCTTCTGATGCATAGTGAAACCAATTACATTATGAAAAGAATTCTCCATACAACCATACTTGCCACTGCAAACAGTGCCGTGATTGGCTACATCTAGTAAGGTCATTTAACTCCAACCTTTTCTACTTGTTTCAGACTTGAACTACTAGAGTGTAAATATCCATGATGCAATTCTCAATAGATTACTATAAAACATACTTCTTTAATCAATTCCTTAACCCATTCGCACTGGTTGACGTGTTATCACATTAGTGTAATATCTCGCTCTCCCCGGGTGACGTCCTTGAATGTTAAGATCTCTCCCTCAATATGTATGCTTTACATCGTTACATATGCACATAATCATCAGAGTTCCATTTGCATAGACAGATTTTTATTCACTTATGAAAATAATGCAAACAAATACAAAAAAATCCAATTATATAATTATTCAGTGGGGCGGGTGAGAAGCATTCTGAAAGGCGCAGCGTGGCATTACACAGGGAGAGGTCTCACGCTTAGTCACTGCGTGCTTTTGTTATCTAGCCAGCGGGAGCAACATCACACATATATAAGCCCCATCGTTAATGGGTTAAAAAATTAAGAAAGAATAAAAAAGTAAAGATATAATTGTTTTATAACTTGATAAAACTATAAAAATTAAATAATTAAAAGACTACAAATTTCTGTAATAATATCTTAATTTTCCATCCTATCTTTATAACTCAAAACTTTTTTACTTCATCAAGGCCTCAAGATGTACATGACAGTCAAGTTTTGGTCTTGGCAACTACTATCAAGACGTACAGAATGAACAGTTATCAAGGTGTATTTGATGAAAGGGGAGAGTGGTACACTATGTTTCTTTATGACTCTAACAGTAATACTTATATTTGGTTACTGATGGTAACTGGCATTGATAATTACTATAATTATCCTAATATTCACTAAAAGAGCTTTAGCTTAACCCACACTGGACGGGTGGTACAGTACTGCACCTCTCATTCAAAAGCCCAGTGGTCGGGCGGCACAGTATTGTGCCAGCCATTCAATTGATTTAGGCCTAATAATTTGAACGCCCCGGCATTGAAACATTCAAGGCTAGAATTCCCCCATCGTGGATGGGTTAAAATCCTAAACATGGATTACTCCATCCTTACCTAGCACCAGGAGGAGACAGTCAAGAAATTGCCTTTGTCCTTCTTAAACACTGTAATACGTCTATCAAATAGAATGCACAGAACATAATGACCTGATTATGACTCAATACTATAATTCTATTACAACAAGTCTGTTAGATGCCATATATATACACCACACAATTTAGTAAAACACAAAAATAACTAAAAATAATAGCTCTAATATCAACAACCGAATGTTATGCTCCACTCACTCATACTGAAACTAAACCGTGGAGTGCCACATACCTGGCATTAGAACCCAAAACTAGCTAATCTATCCCCATTTCCAGCAGTTCAGAGCAGCATCAAATGTGAGGGAGGTGAGGAGTGAGAAGAGAGACCACTCCAAACCCTAACTACAAATGCCACTGGCCAATTCTTAGGATTTTGACACATACTTTCCAGGTATCAAAAAATACCTTTCTTGTATTTTGCACAACAAACTAAATCCTTATGAAAATTCTTCCCAACCAAATAGCAAATTAATAATATTTCTATCTTTTTTGTTCATTCTCAATGAAACCATGGAATTTCAGCAGTGATGAGCTTTTTAAATGATATATGAATAATTTTTCTTATCTATTGTCTTGTCAGTGTAACTTACGCAACTTGATTCTTTAACCCTTCTGAGACAGGCCACATCTAAGATGTTCGACCTGGGCTGGGTACCTTAACTTCTGGACACAACGCCGGGGTATTTCAAAATGCATAGGCCTAATGCCTCAGGCTATTCTCCTGATGAAGCCACTGCCATGCGCTACATATACGATCATCCGACATGTTGACTATACAAAAAGCCATGAAGTGATATCGCTTCATGGCAAGTGTTGCTACCATGTGATGTGATATCACATCATCTATTCATTAATGGTTAAAATGTTGTTTTCTATTATTTTCTAGAATTATTATGTGATATAGGAGTCTATGGATAATATATTAGCAAGGTGATACTAATCAGCAGTTGGTAAGATCCATTAGTTACACAACTGAAGGAATAACTGGCTGTATTCTAATAAAAAAATAAAATAAAAAAAATGCAGTGAGAAACTGATCCAACCCCGCAGAAAATACCCATAGTGGAAGGGTTTACCATTTTGACATTGATTACAGTAATTTTGTAACTCTTTTTTTCAAATTGCTGTAGATACAAGTCTGTATTATATTTTGTAGATAGATGTATAACAATAGACTGAACTTCTTTAACATATCATACAGTTTTCAATGTTATAAAGGTAATTTACAACTATATTGCATTAATCCTCTCTGGACGGGTGGTACACCACGGGTTCTGCGCATTCAATGCCCGTTCGCAGGGTGCCGTTATACGGCGTCGATCATTTAATTGATTTAGGCCTATGCGTTCGAGAGCCCCGGCATTGCAACTTGCAAGGCTGGAATGCCCCCGGCATGAATGGGTTAAATAACAACAACCATATTCAGTGTGATTACAGTTTCAGACATGCGTATAGTAGCTACATGATAAACAGTGTGTGGAATATATAGACTGGTGAATTCAACTATGTTTTCCTTGCATGACTTAGTTCCAAATAAAACAGTTTTGGGTAAATACCCAAAACAGGACTGAGTAAAAATAGATGAAAGCAAAAGTCATGGCATTGTAGAACATATAAAATATAGAAGGGTAAGGCTATAAATGTTTATCCAAGTCTGTAAATCTATGCTTATGCAGATAAGTTCAACAATGTCATGACCTCCAATTTTCACACACAAGCAAAAGAAAAATAAACATTCACAACATAAGCACTGGTCTATCTTCTCAGTAATTCATAATTTATTAAGGAAGAAATGTTCTACATATTTGCAGGGTCACAAAATAAAGAAACCATAACATAGCTTCATCGGGTCCAATTCTGAACAATTACCAATTTCTAAAATTAATAAAAACAATTAAAGACAGGCCCTATCTTTCACTACATGGCCAATCTCTATAATTCCAGAATTTGTGTGGTGGAAGTTAGTTAGCCTTTGAATGGCACAGTGATCACGTGACTGCATTTATCACTAGATAAATGTATTCATTAACTTTTACATTCATAATTTCTGACTTCCATGTTATCCAAAAATAAAAGGTAAAAGGATTTATTGATTTATCACTAGATAAATGTATTCATTAACTTTTACATTCATAATTTCCAACTTCCATGTTATCCAAAAATAAAAAGTAAAAGGATTTATTGACCTACTGATTCTATTCACCTACTGTTAACTTTGTATTACCATATCTCTATGATTGAAACTGTAATTTCATCCAATATTTTCAAGGTAATGAATAATCATCATATTTCTAATAGTTCAGATTTTCAAGACATTTAGAATGTTCATTTCAACTACAGACCATATATGAAAGGTACTATCATGGAAGCTAAAAGCACTCAAACAAAGTCTTACTAATATCAATGGATAAAAAGAAAAAGAGATATTAGATTGAAGTTAATGCATGCCTAGTAATTACAATCATCATGGACATTAATCAGTATCAAAAGAAACAGGTGTAACCTACCATTGCTGTGTTCAATGCGTGTGTGAAGCGTCCTGTTGAATGACCGGAAGCTCAGGCTCAGCAGGTACTTGTCATCAGATGAATCTCGAACAAGGAAGGCTCCATCGGGCTGGTCAAAGAGCTTTTCCTCAGCCTCGGCACGTGTGATTGGTCCCCAGTACCATCCATACTTCGCAAGACGGAAGAGCTCCTCTGCCAAACTCCGCTTGCTGGCATCCAAGCTCATGTCCTGGAGGTCCCACAGCTCACATCCACATGTTCTATTGGGCTGTGGTGATGACGTCTCAGATATGGCACTGTGGTCGGCATTCTTGGCAACACCAAGGCCCCGTCTAGGGACATCTGCACTGGTGTACAAACACTCCTCAACTCCAACACTCTCCACTGTCACTGTCGGCACTTTGTCACGGCCATTGGCCTTGGACAACCTGCCCTCAGTCAGTGCCTGCTGCTGCTGTTTCTGCACCGCTGTATCTGATATGTAACCCTTCGGCTTGCTGTAAAGGGACACGGCTGCCGTGATGCCCTGTCCGCCCTCGCCCTTGCCCACATCCACTTCCCCATTAGCTGCCAATACATGCGACGACGAGTTTTGGCGTGCAATGGGCGTGTTGATGGGTGTGTTGATAGGCCTAATGGCACGCTTGCTGTGCTTGCCCTTGTGTGTGCCCCCACTCCCCCCGCCCCCAGAGGCATTGAGCCCGTCGCTGGACGACTCCTCACTAACAGACTGCGAGAAAGAGTCGCCGCCGAAGCTGTTGGAGAGGCCCTCGACGCTCTTGCTCTTCCTAGGGGCGGCGCGCGACGAGGCCGAGGTCGAGCTGCCCTGCTGCAGGGTGTCAAGTTTGTCACTGATCTTCTTCCTTAGCGTCTGCAAGATCCCGCCGGCTCTCGACTTTTTCTTCTTGTCGGCGTCGTGCTGCGAGGAGGAAGAAGCGGAAGAGGAAGAGGTCGAGGAGGTGGTGGTGGCGAGGGTCGTGTAGGCCGAGGACGACCCCAGAACCACCTCGCCGTTGGCACTCCCGCACCTGCTACTCCCATGGCGAGGCGACCGGCTTAGTGCTATGCTCACCTTTTTCATCATCTTCTCTCGAGATAGCCTTCGAGCGTGGGCTCAACGAAAGACATGGCCAAAGGAAGCGGTCACGGACTTTGATGTACCTCCACTCTCATCTGACGCTTCGCAACTCTGCCATCTTGGGCTCTTGGGCTCGGGGCTCTTGTAATCAAAGACTCTTGTTTACCGAACGCGCTGATTGGCCGTGCTGGTCGAGCCGGGATTGGCTGAGGATCCATGACGTCATTACACAATTTTCTTTGATAAATAGGAAAATAATGTATATTTAAGGATAACTACGATAATTAGATCTCACACTCGTATTCCATATTAAAGCTGCCCTTAAAGTTAACGGTTTGTCCTTATGCCAAACACCAAGAGTTGTGGTGTGTGACATTAACTTTGATTTGTGATTTAAATAGTAAACTTACATTTTCCTTCAGTAATTATATGAAAAGCAATATAAACATTTTGCAAAATGTATGTAGAAACCATATGTGAATAATAAGAATATATGTAACTAGAGAGTGTATGTTTGCACTACGCTTCGATGACACCATTACATAAATACCTCTTTAAATGCATGTGTTACTGAGGTTCATCGGAGGAATGAGAATATATATATATATATATATATATATATATATATATATATATATATATATATGTGTGTGTGTGTGTGTGTGTGTGTGTGTGTGTGTGTGTGTGTGTGTGTGTGTATGTATGTATGTATATATACATACATATACATGCATATATTTATATATATAACTCATAAAGTAACATAAATATCTCGTTAAATGCATGTTTTACTGTAGTACATCGGAGGAATGAGAATACATTCTAATGCATGTTACCGAGGGACTCTGCAGTACTGAAAATAGATGTTTCCAAAGAAAGCAACACGATGGGGTGATTACAAAGCTAACTTCGGCTTGGCAAATTGTTAGGAAGTGAAGTCCTACAAAATATATTTTTATAAAATTTTATCAATATCCCTTCCTGTTAAAGTCTGTCTCTCCACTGATGCCCTAAATCTATTTGCCTCTGACATATCTTTCTTTTAAAGTATTCTCAGGCACTAAAGAGATTCTTCAGTGAAAAATGTAGTAGGATATAGTAAATATACATGGTGCCTTTACCATTGATTCAGACACATAG
>BOPN01007245.1:0-10000 GCA_017312705.2 Penaeus japonicus | reverse complement strand
ATACATATGTTTATGAATCAATGTATACAGATGCATTTAGATGTAGGCATATTCACTCTTAATTTTGATTTTTTTCTACTTTTTCCATTTTTTACATCTTTTGTTCTGTTCTTTCTTTTTTTCTTTTGACTTTTTTCTTTTTTTCCTCTCTGTATTTCTTCTTTTTGTTGATTTTGTTTTTCTTTTTATCTTTATTTTGTATTCATATATTTTTTTCTCCTTTTCCCCTTTCCCCGGGCATACTTTTGTATATAATGTGTATCAATATCACTGTTTGACTAAAAAGAGTAAAGAATTGATTGCTTATAAGGCTTGATTTATGAATACCAAGTGGAGTTAGTATCAAACTTTAATTATGCTTCAAGAGACTAAGGAAGATCATGAAACTGAAGACAACTTTCCCACTTGTTTGCAGACTGAAAACGAGATTGTCAGGGAGCTGGTCCAGATACTGCAAGGAGATAAAAAGGGAAGGTTTGCCCTTGGTGATGAGCTCAACAAGAGCCAAATAGATGTGCAAGCTTATTGCAACTTGGTTGAATTATGATTAAAAGTATGGATTCAAGCTCAGAAGTTGGAGGCTTGGACCCAGGCAGCAAAATGGATGCAGTAGTGTCCGAAGCTGGTGTTGAGCAAGGGACACTATCTGAAGTCCCAACATCTCAAAGAGAAGACCTTGGAGCAGTCCTGTGGCAGAAGGTAAAATCACGAGAATATGAGGCAGCCATGTCTGAGATCAAGGAAGAGAAGCACCAGAAATACCTTAATCAGAATAGCCTTGACCTTGTGCCTGTCCTCCTGAAACTGCTCAATGAAGACCTTGATCCTGAGGGGGAGCAGTGCATAGAAGATCTACTTGTATATGTGGCTTCGGTTGCCAATACTAAAGAAGCCACCATTGCATTTTTGGAGGAACTGGAGATGGGGTATTCAGAGAAGATGTTTCGTGTCATTTTGCACCCTATCAGAACCCTTCTCACGGTTCAGATTTCACAGAATACTCGTCCAACCATGTTTTCTTGGATATTCAATACCCTCTATACCCGGATAGTTATGTTAGAACTTCCAACAGGTTGTAATCTTGAAGGGAAAGAGAGAAAACTGTTAGATGCAGATCCACGGGTGCAGGAAGTGTCTAGTGCTCTTCATTGGCTCACCAACTTCTACTTCCATTTTTTTGAAAAAGTCATGGCTGGAGAATTGGTCTGGGGTGGCAAGGTGGTAAATTCCAAGGAGTATTTGGCATTTTTCCTCTTACAGCTGTTTCACAAACCCATTTCATATCTCGACATCTATTGCAAGGAAGGAGACACAGAAAGCTCTCTGTACTGTACATGCAATGATCTTGCTGTGATGATTGCACGTCTTACAGGTAACTCTTTCAAGCTTTTCTCTCATGTGTCTTGGAATTGCTCAAAAACTCTTATGGCCACTGAAAATGAGGCATCAAAAGTAGAGAATGAGAAACCTGACGATGAGAACAGATCTGATGAAGAAGGAGAAAAAGATGAAGGAAAGGAGAATGAGGTTTCACAGTTGTCCCTGGCCACTTTCTTTTATTGCATACTTGGGCAACATATGGCCAAGGATTATGTGCCTTGTGTGTACTCTCATCAGCATGTATTCATCAACTGTCTGCCTCTTATAGTTCAATTGATGCAGGAGAAGGAAGACATCCCCATCCACAAAGGATTGATCCTTGCCAAAGGCCTTTTAAGTAACATTACAGAGAAGACATTACCCTGTGAGACTTTAGAGGCCAAGGCTCACTCATCATTCCCACAGCTCCTCCTCAGAATAATGATCACATGCAATAATAAGGAAATTCGCTTATGTGCCCTTGAGATTTTCCGCCCTTACCTTAAGAAATTTGAAAGTGCTGGTCGCTCCAAGCTGATCATGTCATTACTTCGCTCGGTAAAGCATGCAGGGGCATTAGGCCTTGTGATCCATGAACTCAAAGAAAATATTGCCCAGAATATGAGTCAAGGTATGAAAGACTCAGCTTTTGCAGGACATAAACTAATTCAGCTCATAAATTTAGCCTGTTACCTTCCTGATGCTGAGAAATCTGACCTGCTAGAGTGGAGTGACAGCGTCATGCAGGCTCTTAACCTGCTTGTCTTCTTGCTCTTACGGGACACACAAAATATCACAGGCATTCGGGAAGCTCTTCCAAAGCTGGAGACAAATTTCTTGACCCCCATTCAGACAGGACTTGATCTCTCCAGAGGGCACTATGAGCTAAAGCTAAAAGACCTTGAAAAGCCAGAAAGAAAAAAAAGTATGGAAACAGAGGTAACAGTAGGTGGTTTAACCCTGCCAAGTATGCCCATAGAGCAGGAGAAGAAAGTTGTGCAAACAGCTTTGTGCTCGTTTGACATGATGCAGTGCACCCTAGCAAGAGTTCATCAAGCAGCAGAAAGGAAACATTGATCTGTTCATAAGACAGTTGTTCACTATCCTATCACTGGTTAAGTTATGAAGTGATATCAGGAAGTGTGGATGAGAAATATGCTTTTGGTGTGTATTCACATGCTATTGTTTAAACCGAAGAACTGTACTGCTGATAGATCTGGCAATTTTTGTGGTGCATAGTAAATAACCAATTTAAGTTCCAGAATAGGATTTTTGGTGTAATTCAAAACAGAATGGACAAGAATGGCTCTAAAGTTGTCACAGCAAATACTTGATGTTGCAGTTATCAGGTTAATTAATTTGTGTTCCTATGAAAGCAACGTACATCATCTGTAATACACTGTGATACAGTTGTCATTCTTTGTGTATTTTTTTTGTGCTCTTGAGAAAAAACTGTGAGTAAAACAGTCAAGAGTGTGCAACTTCTTTTGTAGATAATTTTTTGAGCAACAAAGTGTTTACATGTATATCAAATGTGATTTATATCATAATAGTAATGATTGCTTATAAAATACAGTAAGTTAAACATTAAATATAATCATCCATACAATGTTTTTGATTCTCACAGTCATTGTACGACTGCCATTAGTAATATGTATTTACTACTATATGCATCAGTTTCTCACAAAATTAATTTATTTTCATATGAGTCATTGGAATTCATGTTTCTTTGCCTTATTAATTATTCCTATTTGTGTATAAAAGGAGGCTTATGACTTCCCAAATTCAAAATAAATGTTTGGTGATGTCTATATATGTTTTATTAAGACAGTAGTCAATCCTTTGTCTTGCTTAATCCCTAAAAAACAGAACTAGGTTTGCACACACAACCAAGAAAATGTTATTTCGTGGTTTACTTTAACCCTCTCGCGACGGGTGGTACACTACTGTACCGCGCATTCTAGGCCCATTTGCTGGGGACGCAATACGGCGTCGTTTATTTGACTGATTTAGGCCTATGCGTTCGAGAGCCCTGGCATTGTGACATGCAAGGCTGGAATGCCCCCGTCGTGAATGGGTTAATACACAATTATTTCAACTCAAAATTATTTTAAAGATACATATGAATTTGTTCCATAACTTTTCATATCTGAAGAGAAACTGTCCCTGGTTGTGAGCGGTGCAACAGCTAGGTTCTTCCAGTGCCACGGGTGCTTGATCTACTGCTCTTGTGTGCACACAGCTTGTCTTCCTGGCAGTCTCATTGGTTGCAGGTGGGGACTACTTGGTGATGAATTCGATACATCACAGTCATGCCAGCCACGTTTCTCCTATGTTGAAGGCTGTCTATGTTAGTTATTTTAGGAATAATTCTTAAAGACTGCAAAACATCCAGCTTGTCTGTTTTCCTGAGCTACAAAATGGGCAAACTTTGGTCTTGGGCATTTCAAAAGGTAGATTTTACATACCAAAAAACTGCATTTCAGTCATATATTAAATACATACTGCACAATGGGACATCAATTTTAGAATGTTATGCTAATCCCTTGCATATCAATGAACATGGGAAAAAATTATTGTGCAAACAAACATTGAAGAAAACATTGAAAAAAATTCATATAAAAAACAATTATTTATATTTTTAGGCCCATTTAGATGTAGAAATACTAAAAGGACAATGATATACCATGAAGTGACTGTGATATGTAATAGTGTGTGTATGACACACAGAACAAGAATTACTATTTCACTTTCACTACTTTCATTCAGAAAAAGAAAAACAAGTCAGGGAATACAACTGCATGATTGCCTCAGGGAAAAGAGGTCCTTTAACCCATTGCAGACAAAGATAAATTTGCTTGCCCAACCTCCAGGATAGGTTTTATTTTAGAGAGAGACCGCTTGAAGCAATTTAATTTGAATCATCCCACTCTCTTTCAGTCATTCGTTGTAAAACTAGAGCGGTTTTGGTGTTTTATTTTTTTGTGTGTTTTATTGAGTTTAGAGACATATGTGCCATATGACAGGCTCTACCAGTGCTGCAGTTGACTAAAATTGTAGTATATTATCCATATTAGCTCATTATTTCCTTTATACTCAATGTGATAGAAGTATTGCTGTTTTATGGGAGGACAAAAGACAACTTTATTTTTTCGTATTTTTGTGCTGTCATGAACGAATACGAAACATATAACCCCCTACAATAAAGATAACAAGAAGAGGTAGAGAAGAGGAATGAAACCTGTGCTTGTGACTGTGAGTGCCACAATGAAAGGCATCCATATTGGCACAGGAGCACATTTTAGACACTGGGTATGGATTGAGTCACCTTCCTCTTCTCGTTCTGCTACATCCATCATTGGCGGTAGTTTTATTCAAAGGGGTTTCATCAACTTAGTGTGTGCCATTGCTCTATAGAGACAGTGCTTGCTAGAGACCGTGGATGGGTGCCATTCAAGGCTCTCCTGCTGGTGCTAGGAAAAAGTGGTGCCATCTAGGTTTTGGACGTAAAGCTAGCACGGTATTACGGTAATTATAGTAATTATGACTGCAGTAGCCATCATCACTCATTCCTTTTTCATAGCACAATAAAATAGCATAGTATTCCAAAATCCCCGAACGTCATGTACGTCATGACGCCCGTCGTCAGGCCAAAGCTCCTACGTCATGTATGTCATGACACCCGTACGCAGTGGGTTAACCCTTTCCCGACGGGGCACTCACTACGCGAAGACCCATATGCCGGGCGATTGCAATATTGCATTGAAATCGTCACACTGGCTTGACGCCCCGGCATCAGGATTTTGGCTGTGTCACACGGGTGTGACACACCGTCGTCATAGGGTTAAGGGGCAGTTGTGTCATGGGTCTGATAGTGTGGGTGTGGCTGGAGGAAACTTGCCATGCAGTACCAGATATAATAATAGACACCATATACATATCATTGATAATGAAAAAGACAAAGGAAAAATGGCCCACCAGGTTTTGACAGCCTTGTCACGATTATGTCTAATAGGAGTGAGTGCACCTGCTCACATATACCACCATCATGGAAAATAGGACTCTAAGGGTTAAGAGATTCAAATCTGGTAGCTGGGGAACATCAGCACCTTTCAGTGCACTTTTCTAATCGGCTTTTTCTTGTAACTCCTGCTTTCTGAAAAATGAAATGATGTGACTTTATTTATTCATGGTCTCAAAAAGAATAATGCTAAAATTCTATTGATAATAGGCTTCACTAGTTAAAGAGACAAAGGAAAAGTTGTCATTGCAAGGTTGTGACCGCCCAAATATCACAACAATGAACAATGCTTTTCAGGGGTATATCCCGAGGGCTAGCAGGTATAACAAGGTGCAACATGGAATAAAGAGGAGGCAACAAAGACCGAAGAAAAAAGCACGTACCAGGATGCTTCTTCTGAGTCAGAGAGCTCTTCTGAGGAAGATTATGATGCAGGGGAAGACGAGCTGCGTGCAGAGATCCTGAATGCTGCCATGCCCTTTGTGTATTCCCATGGGTGGTCCCAGGAAGCCATTGCTCAGGGTATGATGTCTCTGAATTTTTCATGTATGAGATTTGTCACAGTTCTGTTTTCTAGTGTTCTTTGCATTCTTTGTTAACCCACTCACGGTGAGGCATTCCAGCCTTGAATGTCACAATGCCGGGGCTTTCGAGCGCTTAGGCCTAAATCAGCAAATGGCTGGCACAATACTGTGCCACCCGATACTGGGCTTTTAATGCGACGGTACAAGTGTACCACCCGTCCAGAGAGGGTTAATCTGTCTCTTCTTTAGATTAGAAATATACTTTCATTTATTTATATACTTATGATACTTAATGATACTTATTTTTTGTAATTAGTTTTTTAATCAATAAGATTAGCAATAAATACTATAGATTATTACCAAGGAGTAATATATAACTCTTTCCGTTTTCCACCTCCAACCCCCAAAGGAGCCGAGGCAGCAGTTGTCTGGCATGGCACATGGGATGTTCCCCAAAGGGGGTGTGGGCAATCACTTCTATACAACATGCAACAACAGACTGGAAGAACTCCTTGCAGCCAAAGTGAAAGAAATAGAAAATAATCCTGAACTGTAAGTGCAATTTTGTGTGTGTGTGCGTGTGCAGGTGTGTGTGCAGGTGTGTGTGTGTGTGTGCAGGTGTGTGTGTGTGTGTGTGTGTGCAGGTGTGTATGTGTGTGTGTGTGTGTGTGTGTGTGTGTGTGCAGGTGTGTGTGTGTGTGTGTGCAGGTGTGTGTGTGTGTGGGGGGGGGGGGTGCGTGCGTGTGATCTTGACAAGTAAAACAATTCAAATGGAATATTTTTTAATCAGTGTACCATTAACTTATAATTCAGTAGACAACAATGTTTTTAATGTTTCAGTGCTATGTTAGTCATAATCCAATCATACCAACAGGAAAAAAGGGACCACAGCTTTTATAGCCGAATCTGTAAAGAAGAGACTACGCATGAACATTGAGTACCTGGACACTTGGCACCAGGCTCTTGCTCTCCATGCTTCACCCACAAACATGCCAGATGCACTCAACAATCTTGGGAGGCTTGTTGACCACATATGGTACTATGCGGAAGTCGATCACATGATGTGGGTTTAACGAGATTTATGACCTTTTATATTTGTGGTTGGAATTTTAACTGCTGCCATATGTAAAAGTGTGTAATTTTTTCTCTTCCTCCTCCTACTCCTCTTCTTTTTCTTCCTCCTCTTCTTCTATTTCTTCTTCTCCTTTTTTAGGGGATGATTTTCATGTATCATTGGAGTCTGTTTACTGCTGTTTCCTATATCTCTGCTATTTACAACTCCTCCTTTTATATACCCCTTTAGTTTGACTTTCCCTTCTGTGATTTTATTCATTTGGATTTGATTTTTCAGTTCAACTGGTATACTAAAAGAGGAATCCTAGCAGGTGTGTACAAGAGTTCAGAACTGTACATGCTACAGGATAAGTCAGAGGATTTCAGGTAGATTTTTTATTTTTACTAAATTTCTAGTTTTTATTTTACAAATTCAGTAATATATTACTGTAAATATCCTGTTCTTGATCTTTTTCATAGTCTATATTTGTCTAATTTATGCACATCAAAAGTCCATTCACACATGAATCAACCATTTATAGTCATTTATCTAATCCTTACCCTTTTGTTTGTCTCCATTGTCTGCTTTTAAGTTTGTCATGTGCACCTGTTGATGTCACATAATAGTTAATTTTGCTGCTCACCAACAGGATACCTGGGCTTTCATGAACAGACGTCTCTCAGATGTCCACAATCTAGCTAAGTGTGCTAGAAATGTGAATACGCGTAACCAAGGATATTAGGAATGTTGCTAAGGCCGGACTGTTAACGGTAGGTATAAATGTTGTTTCCATTGTTTGTCAATTTTGTTGTAGGATCATTTATTTTTTAGATTGTTTTTTCTTATATGAGGGGATAATATAATTTTTATATGAGGGGATAATATGATTTTATCAGTTATGATAATAAATGTGTTCATTTAATGTTTGCTGAGGGCTGATTTTGGTATGAAATATTTGTTACCGTTAATAAAAGGGTAGAAGTTTTATTTTACTTTAGATATTCTTATTGAAACAAAATAAACTACAAACATTTCTCCATGGAACCATACTTAGCAATGCACATAGTATCCTGATGGGCTAGCATATGTATTGTCCTCAATTTAACTGGGTCAAGTTGATTAGAAGGGTTTTAGCAAATTTATATAATTTATTTAGTTAACAGTCAAAACAAAAGGAAAAAAACAGCCAATTATTTAGATATTTTAAACCATATAATTAATTACACTGAGAAAGAGGTAGTGACCTGTCTCATTACTAAGCTCTGCCCCTTTATCTTGATTTTTTTTTATATTGTATCATTGACCATTTAAGATGGATCCCTTTTTTTTTTTTTTTTTTTTTTTTTTTTTTTTTTTACCCTTTTTCTTTTTATTCAGGCCTTGAACATAAAGGTAGGAATGAACAACAGATCGCGATAAGCAAGTCACCACAACTTTGTTTTTAGTGTACATTTGATGTAAATAAAAATAAAATACTTTGTTGCATTTTCTTTCTCTTTTTGGTGGAGTCACCTGACCTAGGGCTAAAAGGGTGGGAAGAGGTGAATGAGAAATGAAAATCACACTGATTTTTTTCCTTTTTCTTTTTTTATTAATCAAAAGGAGCTTACATGCTAAGCCATTGGCGCTTTAGGCTTTTACAGATAATCGTGCGATACAATTCTCACCCTTGTTCTTAATCACTTGAATAAAACTCAACCACATTTTAACACCACTGATTGCTAGTCTTGTGTGGCCCACAGAATAAGGAAGGTTAACCTTGTTAGCCTATTCTGTTCAGTGAGAGAGCAAGATTTCCTCAGTCATTGCTAATGTAGTCTGGTTTGAGGTCAATATCCCAAACATCTTATTTTAGTTTTTTTTTTTTTTACTAACAACAAAGTATGGAAAACATTTGAGGTTAATTTCACTAACAATAGATTAGCCAATGTTGTTCCACTACACCAATAAATGTGAATCACTGTATCAGATGCACAGGAATGTATAACTAAAATACAAAAACACTGATAAAATTTAATCCATAAATTAATGAACATTACCAATCATTGCAGTCATTACCAAAAATATTGAAATAAAATAATGCATTCTGAATCCTTGGAAAAAATTCAAACACTAATACAATTTTTATTTTCTCATTTGCACACAAAAGATGTACATTACCTAATATGTATTTGCATAAAATCAAAATATTAAAGAAATTACAAGAAATTTAGAGTAAATAATTATATATATAAATGAAAAATAAATTTACTAAACTTATTTGTGGCACATTTACATTAAATTTTAATTAATGCTATCTATACTCTTGCAAGTAAATACTAATGCAAAGTAATAATTAAGAAATACAAATTGTTTCAGTGCCTATTTAAACAATATAATGTATTTTGGAATGTATACATTTTCTCTGTAAAAGGAAATATCACATGCCCATTTTCTAATTTTATTGAATAGACAGGCATAGCAGCCATGACAGAGAAATAAGAGAACAGCTACCTTTCATTCATTACGAAAGTAACATTTTGAAGATCCATAGAGTATTATGTGGGGGATCTGCCTTGTCCAGATCTTTTTTTTAAATATCAAAGAAATAACACAGAAGAGCAGTGCATATATGCCCTTCGCTGGTTATCATACTGAATACAGTAAGTACAGAACTTGCACATCTTTGTAATATGAGCTCTAAGCACACACGTATATGCACATGCGTGCACGCACGCACGCACGCACGCACACACGCACACACGCACACACACACACACACACACACACACACACACACACACACACACACACACACACACTTTCCTTTATTCATTCCCTTTCTCACTCTCACTCTCACTCTCACATGCACACTGACACGCACATGCACACACACTCATTGACACGCACGCACACACACATCGATGCAAAATGACAACCATTATTTTTCATAATAAACTTAGCAACCTTTAATGTCATGTACCAGTGAAAATAAATTGTCACTTACTAAAAGTTGAATTGTTTACTACTTCTGTTTCCAAATAAGGATAAAAGTGTAAACTT
>BOPN01007244.1:27500-35000 GCA_017312705.2 Penaeus japonicus | reverse complement strand
TCTGTCACTCTCTCTTTCTCTCTCTCTCTCTCTCTCTCTCTCTCTCTCTCTCTCTCTCTCTCTCTCTCTCTCTCTCTCTCTCTCTCTCTCTCTCTGTCTCTCTCATACAAATAAGTTTCTTGGAAAACTTTTGCCGCGTTTTCTCCAACATGAACACATAACTGAGAACACTTGCCATATTTCATCCTTTAAAGGTTAAGAATACTAAGGTTGTTTGTCTGACTTTACAGAAATAGAATACTCTCTCAATCTGACTTAATAGATACATAGATCGCCCCCCTTTTTTTTATCCCCGTCATCAAATCTGACCTTTTATCGTTTTTTTATTTTTTTTATTTTTTTATTATCTATCTCTCTTTATCACGTCTTTGTTCCTTCCGCCCGTTTCATGGTTTAGGAATCCTGTTAAATGGGTGTCCATTTTTTCCCTCTATCACACCCATCTTCACGCCCACCTTTATTCCCGCTCCCTACCCCCCCCCCCCCCCCCCCTCGCCTCCCCCCCCCTTCCCACTGTCCATTATTCTCTTGTTGTTGCGTTGTTGTGTTGTTGTTTTTTCTTGTTCTTCTTCTTCCCCTTCGTCTTCTTCTTCTCCTTCTTCTCCTTCTTATTCTTCCTCCTCTCTTTCTCTTCTTCTTCCTCTTCTTCCTCTTTCTCTTAATCTTCTTCCTCCTCCTCTTTAAAGAGACAGAGATAGAGAGAGTGAAAGAGAAATAGGAAGAATAATAAAAATCATAAGGCAGAGGGAGAAAGAAAACAGAAAAGGAGAGAAAAAAAATGGAATAAAGGATGAAAAGACAGACAAAAAATAATCAAACGAAAGAGAATGGGAAGGAGAGGAAGTAAAAAGAAGAAGAAGAAGAAGAAAAGAAGAAAAGGAGAAACGAAGAGAGAAAAAAAAGATAGAGAAGAAGAAGAGGAAAAGGACACACAAGAGGAGAGAATCATAAAGTTCATCTCCCGCGGGCATCTTCATCTCCAACACACTCAGCATCATTAGAAGGCCAATTCATTAGACACTAGAATGATCTTGCTAATCATCTTGGGATTGGAGTGAGTGCTTCGTCATGGCGTGCGATAGGGAGGGGGGAGGGGAGGGGGGCAGGTGGGGGGAAGGGGGGAGGAGTGTAGGTGGGGGGATGAGGGTGAGAGGGAAGGAGGGAGGAGGAGGAGAGAGAATGGGGATGGAGAGGGAAAGAGGATTAGAGGGAGGGGAGAGGAGAGGGGGAAGAGGGGGAAGGGGGAGGAGAGGAGGAAAAGGGGGAAGGGGGAAGGAGAAGGTAAGCGGAGGAGAGGGATGGGGAGAAGGGGAAGAACAGGAGGAGGAGAGGGAAGGAGAAGGGAAGATAGAACGAAGGGGAAAGAGAAGAGGAAAGGAGAGAGAGAGGGAAAGGGAGACGGGGAGTGAAGAGGGAAAATAGGGAATGTGAGAGGGGAGAAAAATTAAAGGGGAAGGGGAGAGGATAAGAAGAGAAGAGTGGAAAGAAGGAGATGGAAAGAGGAAAGAAGGAGAGAGGTGGAGAGAGGGAAAGGTATAAGGGAGGCGAAGGGAGGGGAAAAGATGGGAGAGAAGCGATGAGAAGGAAAGAGGAAGAGAGTAGAGAGGGAAGGAGAGGAATAAGTGGAAGAGAGGAGAAAGAAAAGAAGGAAAAGGTAATGATAGAAGAAGAGAATAGAGAAGAAGTAGAAGGAAGGGAAAAAGGTAGGTTGAGAAGAGCAGGTGTGGGAGGAGAAGGAGGGAGAAGGAAAGGGAACAGGAAAAGGGAGCGGGGAGTAAAGGAGAAGGGTGGAGTGGGCGGAGGTGGGGTGGGGGTGGGGGTGGGGGTGGGTGACACAGGGCCTGCGTCACTCTTCATTTTTAGGGGTTGAAAGATCGCTGATGATTCGTTTTCAGTTTCTGTCTGTTTCTAGGGGCTTTTTTTTTTTTTTTTGAGGGGAGGGTCTGTTTGTCTGTTTATATTTTTTGTTTGTGTTTACTCTTTCTCTCTTTCTCTTTCTCTCTCTCTCTCTCTCTCTCTCTCTGTCTATCTCTCTATCTATTTATCTATCTATTTTTTTATCTATTTATCCCTGTCTCTCTCTCTCTCTCTCTCTCTCTCTCTCTCTCTCTCTCTCTCTCTCTCTCTCTCTCTCTCTCTCTCTCTCTATTTCTCTCTCTCTCTCTCTCTCTCTCTCTCTCTCTCTCTCTCTCTCTCTCTCTCTCTCTCTCTCTCTCTCTCTCTCTCTCTCTCTCTCTCTCTCTCTCTCTCTCTCTCTACCCAGTTACATTTACCTCAGCAACAATGTTTTCAATTTGAACTGTATAAAACATGATTCTGAAAATAGGAAAACGAAATAGGAAGAGAAAAAAAGGGAATAGAGTAATTAGATAATGAAGATACTAAGAAATCAGAAGACAAAAAGAGAGAAAAACTTTTTAAAAACTATCAAATTAGGAAGGAAAATGAAAAAGAGAAAGAGAGAAAAAGAAATATGGACATTGAAGAATCGGAGAGGAGATTGGAGAGGGGGGGGGGGTGTTAAGGGGTTGGAGAGAGAGAGAGAGAGAGAGAGAGAGAGAGAGAGAGAGAGAGAGAGAGAGAGAGAGAGAGAGAGAGAGAGAAAGAGAAACAGAGAGAGAGAGAAAGAACGAAAACGAGATTAAGAAAGAGAAAGAGAAAAAAGAGAGGAAGAGAGAGAAAGGGGAAAAAAACTGAATAAGAAGAAAAAAAAAGAATCTGGTCTCGGTCTCGGGGAATGACGTCATCCCAGGCGTAACACATGACGTCATCGTGTTAGACCGTCGACTTGATCCCCAGCTTGCTTGCTCACTCTTGTTTTGCTGAGGTCATCGCGTTTAAATACTCCGTCTTCATTTTAGCGTCTTTGGAGTTTTGTTTATCTTTGTGGTTTAATTCCTTTGTTGGTGTTGATTTCTTTTATTGTGTTGTATCTTTTTTTTTTTTTTTAGGTGGAATTCTTGGGTGTGTATTTTTGTTTGTTTTTCTCTTTATTGCGTTCTCTATCTATCTATATATCTATCTATCTGTCAATCTCTATCTCTCTATCTATACCTATATCTGCATATTTGTCTCTCTGTCTATCTATATATCCATCTATTCATCTGCTTGTATGTCTATCTATCTCTGTCTCTCTCTTTGTCTCTGCCTCTCTCTCTCTCTCTCTCTCTGTCTCTGTCTCTGTCTCTGTCTCTCTCTCTCTCTCTCTCTCTCTCTCTCTCTCTCTCTCTCTCCTCTGCGACCCCGGCATTCCACACAATGCCAGTGACCTTGAATGCCCCTGTCACGGTGCCAAGAATGTGCCATCGTCAACACAACTGTTTTTGTATCTTTTTTTGTTCCATAGTTGCCTCGGTTGTTCCTCTAACCCCCCCCCCTTCCTCCGCCTTCCTCTCCCCCTCCCCCTCCCACCTACCCCTGTTCTTCCCTCCTCCCATACCCTCAACCCCTTCCTCCCTCATACCCCCTTAAATACTCACCCCCTTCCCTTTCGACTCCTATATACCCCTCACCTACCCCTACCTCTCCCTACCCCCCTGCCCCCTTCCCCTCATCCCCCCCCCATCTATCCCCCACCCTACCCCTCACTTACCCCTCTTCCCCTACCTTCTATCTGCACCCCCCCCATCCGGATCACTATCTTGGCAGCATTGAAGTCTCTCGCGCCAGCCTCCATGTCGTTAGCTTTTTGTTTTCATTTCCTTATGATTTGATTTTGTTGTATTGGAAACTATTTGTGTGTGTATGTGTGTTTGTGTGTGTATGTGTGTGTGTGTGTGTGTTTGTTTGTGTGTGTGTGTGTGTGTCTGTGTGTGTGTGTGTGTGTGTGTGTGTGTGTGTGTGTGTGTGTGTGTTTGTGTGTGTGTGTGTGTGTGTGTGTTTGGATGTTATATGTATCAGTGTGTGTTTGTGTTGTGTGTTTGTGTTATGTCAGTACGTAGTGTCAGATCATATCAATCATAAACGAAATCGGAAGCAAATAAAAAAACATCTAACACACTCTTCTATCTGCTTTCTTACAACAGTGATTATCAAGATAACCGCCTTCGACAGTGAATCAATTTACCGGAACTAAAATACCTCAGTGAAACAAAAACACACACACACAAACACACACACACTGATGACGAGTCCAGCGTTCCTCAAAACATCAACATTATTTTTTCTTGTCGAGGACATCATCCACAACTGACGCGTGATAGGCTGGAAGAACCTGCAAGTGAAATTTATCTGCCTATTTATTTATACAGTCAATTTGAGTGACGTAAAAGGCATATTTATATATATTCATTTATGTGTGTATCTGTGTGTGTGTGTGTGTGAATGTGTGTGTATGTGTGTCTGTGTGTGTGTGTGATAATGGCATAATACAAAATTATCAAAAATCCATGTATTATTTTCATATATTATTTGTTTGTTTGAGTAATATGTGATCTTTGTAATAACACTAATATCTGTGGATGCTTGATTGATGTCTCCTTCTTACATCCTTCTTCTCCTTTTATCTCTCTATCCTCTTCATGTCTTTTTCTCTTCATTCTTCTTGTCCTCCTTCATCCTCTTCTTCCCCTTTTCTTCATTTTCTTATTCTCTCCCTCTGCCTTGTCTTCATGTTTTTTTTCATTCTTCTTCTTATCCTTCTCTATTTGTTTATCCTTTTTTCTCTTATTTTTTTTTCTCTCCCTCTACCTCTTCTTCGTCTTTTTTTCATTCTTCTTCCTCTTCTTCTCTGTTTGTTTCTACTTTTTCTCTTATTTTTTTTTCTCTCTCTACCTCTTCTTCGTTTTTTTTCTCATTCTTCTTCTTCGTTTTTTTCTCATTCTTCTTCTTCTTCTTTCTTCTCCTCTCCTTCCTCTTCTCCTCTTCCCTCTTTCTCTTTTTCTCCTTTCGGTTCTTTCTCATTAGGCATTGTTTGCATTATATATTTTTTTTCATGTATTCCTCTGTCGCTTCTTCTCCTTCTCTCCTTCGTTTTTCTTTGTTCCTTCCTCCTTTCCTTTCTTCTTCTCCCATCCCTCTTCCTTCCCATCTCCTTTTTCTTCTCCTATTCTTATTTCTTCCTTTCTTCTTTTGTCGTCTTCTTCTTCATTCTTCTCCTCTCTCCTCTTTTCCCTTCCCTTGTCTCCCTACCTTTTCTTTAACATTCCTTCTCCCTCTCCCCTCTTTTCTCCCTTCTCTTTCTCTCATCTCTTTTTAATTCTCCATCTTCCCTCCTTCCTCCTACATATTTCTTCCTTCCATCCTTCTCATCCCCCTCCTTCTCTTACCTTCTTTCCCCCTTCCTCCTCCTCCTCCTCCTCCTCCTCCTCCTCCTCCTCCTCTCAGCTATTTAACTAAATAATTATATAATCTCCATTACGTAACCAAGATATCATTTAGTAACATCTTGATATTCTTAACATTCTCTTTAATACTCACGAGGCATCTTAGCCCTCAAGAGCATCGCCTTCGGTCACTCTCGACCTTAAGCCAAGTGTGACTCGACCACAAAATACAGCCTTGGGAAAATTTTCTTTCATTTTTATTGTTATTTTTTCGTGTGTGGCTGATATTTCATCCAGAGTAGGAGTGGGGGTGGGGCTGGGGGGTGGGGGGGGGGGGTGTTCGTGGTCATAGCATTTAAAGAGGCTCCCCTCTCCCCCCCCTCCACCACACACCTCTTCGTCTTTTTCTTTCAACTCCCCTCACCTTTTGTTGTTTTCCCCCATTCCCCCTTTCTCCGGAATTCCTCTCCCCCTCCTCCACACGTCTGGTTTTCCCTTCTCCCTTTCTCCCTTTCCTACCCTTTCCCTTCCTCCATTACCACGCTTCCCCCCTCTTCTTCCTCCCTCCTCCTCCTCTTTCCCCTCATATCTACCTCCCCCACTCTTCCTTTCCCTCTCCTCTCTCTCTCTCTCTCTCTCTCTCTCTCTCTCTCTCTCCCTCTCTCTCTCTCTCTCTCTCTCTCTCTCTTTCTCTCTCTCTCCCCATCCCCACCTACCCCCTTCTCCCCTCCTCCTTCTCCCTCCTCTCCCTCTCTCCCCCCTCCCCATCCCCACCTACCCCTTCTCCCCTTCTTCCTCCTCCTCTCCATCTCCCCCTCCCCCATCTCTTCCTACCCCTTCTCCCCTCCTCCTTCTCCCCCTCTCCATCTCCCCTTCCTCCAGCCCCACCTACCCCATCCCCACCTACCCCTTCTCCCCTTCCTCCTACCATCCCCTTATCCCCCTTCTCCCCTTATCCCCCTTCTTCTTCCTCCTCCTCTCCCTTCCTCCCCCCCTCCCACTCCTCCTACCCCTTCTCCCCTCCTCCCACTCCTCCTCCCCCCACTCCCCCACTCCCCTCCCTCTTCATCTCCTCAACCAATATGAAATAATGTCATGGATGTTTGCGAAGCGGAGAAAGTGCGGGCGCGCGGGCGGGTGGGCGGGCGGGCGGGCGAGCGAGAGATTCCCGAGAGAGAGAGAGAGAAAATGCAACTGAGTGAAGGACAAACAACATTTTTTTTTTTTTTTTGTGCAAAAAAAGAAAAAAGGAATATATTTTGCGTTTGTTGGATGATGGAAATATATACTTTAATGCTGGATTTTATTTCATTATTTTATCTTTTATTCATTTATTTATTTATTTTTGAGGGGGGGAGGGTTAAGTTGTGCTTTATTAATTTAGAAAGGCTGAGTATCTTTTTTTTTTTATCTCTCTAATGTTGCAGAGATAGTTTTTTGTGTGTGTGTTTGTGTTTATTTGTACGTTTGGGTGTTTGGCTGTGTTTGCAAGTGTGTTTTTGTATTCGTTTGTGTTTGCTGTTGCGTGCGTTTATGTGTTTATGTGTGATCGTTTGTGTGCGTGTCTCCAAAAGTAAATGTATATATCTGTGTGCGTGCAGGCAACATTTGTGGGCATGGTCTTGTATGTTTATGTGCGTGTCTCTGCTTGCAGTGTGCATGCATTGCAAACATGTTCCACTTAAGCATAATCCTCTTCACCCCCAACCCCCCGAACCCCCCAACCCCCCGAACCCCCAACCCCCTCAACCCCCAACCCCCTTTCCCCTAACCTGCATTCCCCTCCCCATTACTCCCGCGCCCCTTCCCTTTCCCCTCCACCATCCCTGTCTCCCCTCCCCTCCCCTCCCCTCCCCTCTCATCATCCCCTCCCCTTCCCCCCTTCACCATCCCCCCCTCCCCTAACCCTCCCCCCCCCCCAAGCACACTTTCCCCACCGTCAAATTACGAAACCTTTTACAAACACATCTCTTAAACACGGCGCGACGACTCCATAACATTCTTATGTTATTTATTGTGTCATTTATAGTGCGTCACACCGTATCACAGTCTCCTTTTCTTTCCTTAAACCATTTGTATTTCATAGTTTCTCCTTCATAGATGAATAAATGAAGATATAAGAGACACAACAACGAGAGCAGGACACACGCGCGAGAGAAAAAGGGTTGGAAAGCTTTTAAAAACAAAAGACGATCGCAAGAGGTTCTTAAAAGGAGTTCGGAGGTCACAACTGGTG
>BOPN01007244.1:17500-20000 GCA_017312705.2 Penaeus japonicus | reverse complement strand
CTCTCGCTTTCTCCCTCTCTCTCTTTCTTTTTCTGTTTTTTTTTATATTTTCTTTTTCTTTTCTTTCCTTTGTCTCCCTCTTTCTTTCTTGCTTTTTTTCTATTTCTTTCTCTCTCTGTCTCTTTCTCTCTCTGCCTCTTTCTCTCGCTTTCGCTCCCTTTCTCTCTCTCTCTCTATCTCTTTCTCTCTCTCTCTCTCTCTCTCTCTCTCTCTCTCTCTCTCTCCTACTCCAACCCCTCTCTTCGTATCTATCTATCTCTGTCCTTATCTTCGTTTTTTCCCTTCTTTGTCCTCCTTTTCGTATGGTCATTGTTTCCTTTTGGTATTCATGAATGTGAAGATAGGATTGGTATAATGGGAATTCCTTGCATATGCATTCAGATACACACACCATCACGCATATAGAAACACGTGCGTACATGGATACGCATATACATCAACGCACATACAGGTGAACATCTAAAAACACATACATACACACACACACACACACACACACACACACACACTCACTCACTCACACTCCTCACTCATTCATTCTCTCTCTCTCTCTCTCTCTCTCTCTCTCTCTCTCTCTCTCTCTCTCACTCACACGTATACATATATGTCTCTGCATAGACCTACATCATGCCGAAATGATACAATAAAAGTACAAACGTATTTATCAATTTACAACGCTCCTTTTATCCCCCCCCCCACCAGCCCCCACCCCCCCGCTAACTTCCCCTCAATTTCCATACCTTTCCACCCATTCATTCATCCATATCTTTGAGTCAGTTACTTAGAAGTTCCTGTGTAACTGGAAAGCTTCCAGAATTTCCACACGTTTAGCTCTCGAGGTAGGTGCGTTGTGAAAGTACATCTTGGTACATCGCAACTAAGTCATTTTTTTTCACCTCTTTATCTAAAATAGAAGGAAAAAAAAAGTGATGTTTAGCATATCAAAGTGTTCACATGAAGATTTTGCTTACGTCTTTGCAGCTACGTGGAACTTGTTAGACTTTCATAGAATTTTTTTTTTTTCTGCTGTAACTGATGTCAATAGGAAAGTAGGGGAATGTTATATTATGTTCTCTATTTTTAGCCTATTTATTTATCTATTTATCAAAAATGTGTTTAAGATGTTAAACTCTTTCGTGGTAATCATTAAACACAAGATCTGATCTTGAAGCGACAAAAGTAAATCCTGAATTACGGAGAAACCAGATTTTTGGTTCAGAATCACTAGAAACCTTGAACCAATAATTTTTTTCCCCCTTTTTATATCCATGCATTTATTCATCATCTGTAGCGGAAATCATTGAGAAATACAACATCACATCCACTACTTACGTCACAACAAACTCATTCACATCACAAACGCCATTTTATCAATTGATCAACCAAAAAAACTCATTTCATTCAAAGTACGTTGCCTTTAGACATGACCTCACATCTGTCCTTCAAGTTTAATCTTCATCCTCAATGGATTCCTTAAAATACACCTTCTAAGAAACGGTTGCATTTTTTTCCTGGATTCATCGGATGAGTAAGCAGGTTTAGGCAATAGTAGGGTCTCCCCACAACATTGTTTACGCGTCATCGAGATGCATAGAAAACGGCACGTGGTATAGTTTTATTTGTTTATGTGTTACTCTTTATGAATTTATTTGTGATTTGGAGCTTTATTTGTCTGTGTGGGAATAGTTTTATTTACTTTGGTAATACTTTAATTGTTTATGGTGTAGATTTATTGATGTAATGACACTTACAAGTGTATTTGTTTGTGTAGTAAGACTTAAATCTTTATGTGTATACTTAGTGATACTTATATTCTTATTTGTTTATATAGTGTTGTTTATAACTGTATGTGTTTATGCAGTAATACTCATAGATTAATTTATATGTTTTGTAATACTTATAAGCACATTTGCTTCTTTATTTACGAAGTTTCTAAGTTGGAGAGTTTATGTGGCTTTTAACTTCTCTCCGACGGCTGGGATAACTGTTTAGGAATTCAAAAGGAAAACAAAAAAAGATAAATTGATCTGTGTTAACGGAATTTCAAATGAGTCGCCATTTTCGCATCATATAACAAAAAATCGTACAGAAACCCATTCCATTTCTCCAATTCACATCTACTCCCAAACTCTTCTCCACTTCCAATTTTCTTTACACAACCTACTTAACCCGAAAGCCCAACGCTCATCATTATACAATATACATATTCCAGCTAATATTCCCTACAAGTACCAGATGATTTGCATGTCTGTCTGCGCGTAAGTACGACACCTTGAAGTAGCATGAACGACGCGACCTTGGGTGAGCCGAGGGTGCCAGATGGTCGATAATGAGGCGTAGAGGGAGGCTAAGGATAAACCCATTGTCGTAATTTTCATGACTTCCTTGATTTTTTTTTTTTCGAAAAGATTTATGTTTTGTTGTTTTTGTTTTTTTTAATCTTGTCTTTGGGGGTTCTTTGCACTTTTTTTTAAATGTATGTTGTATTTGTTGGTTTGGT
>BOPN01007244.1:12500-15000 GCA_017312705.2 Penaeus japonicus | reverse complement strand
TGCTCTCTCTACTTCATTCTCCTTCTCTCTCTCTTTCTCTCTCTCTCTCTCTCTCTCTCTCTCTCTCTCTCTCTCTCTCTCTCTCTCTCTCTCTCTCTCTCTCTCTCTCTCTCTCTCTCTCTCTCTCTCTCTCTCTCTCTCTCTCTCTCTCTCTCTCTCTCTCTCTCTCTCTCTCTCTCTCTCTCTCTCTCTCTCTATCTCTCTATCTCTCTCTCTCCAGCCTACCAAGTTCATATCCACCAGTAGACTCCTCAACCAAAGAGCATTCGACAAGTTTACCTTGAACGCTCGGTCGAATACCCAGTGATGCCGCTGTGTCTACTCCTGCCCCTTCGCCGCCCCCCCCCCCCCTCCATCCCTTCGCCCCCCTCCCCCTTCGCTCCCCCTATCCCCTCCCTTCGCTCCCCCTATCCTCTCTTGTCCTCCTCTCCCCTATCCATGCCCTCCCCTACCCCTCTTATCCTCCCCTCCCCTATCCATGCCCTCCCCTACCCCTCTTCTACTGTCCTCCCACTCTTCTAACCCCCTCCCCCCCTTCAGACCCACCTCCCACCCACCCATCAACCATCCTCCTCTCCCTCCCCCTCCCCCCCTTCTTCGATAAACAGCTGTTGTGGTGTTTGTAAAGGGGAGGGGGGAAGGGGAGGGGGGAGGGGTGATAGGAAGAGGGGTAAAGGGTTAAGGGGAAAAGAGGAGATAGGAGGTAGTGGGGGGGAGGAAGAGGGTAGAAGTAAGGGACTGGAAAAGAGGAAATTGAGGAGGGGAGGTTGAGAGGGGGGGGGGGTTGAGTAGACATGTTGGAGGTGGAGAGGGGTAAGGAGAGGGGAGAGGGGGTTAGTAACTAGAGAGAAGGGTTAAAGAAACGAGAAATATTTTTAGCATGTGTATGTGTGTGATATTGAATACATATACAACATGCATATATAATACTTATATACACATATGCGTTATACATATATGTACATATATACATGCATATATCCATACATACCTGTATATGCATAATATACATAGGTACACACACATACACGCATACATACATAGGTACACACATACATACATATATACATACATATATACGTACATATATATATACATATATACATACATATATACATACATGTGTGTCTGTGTGTAGATGAGCATGTAAATGTTTCGTGAGTAGATTCGGTATCTAAAACATGTTTAAAGAAATATGCAAATACGCTATATACAAGTGCACATGTATGTATGTATGTATGTAAATCACACACACACATGTGTTCATGTTGCATGTGCAAGAACCTCTGCACACTATCTATTGAGTCGGTAATGGCTAATGTATACGGTTAGCTTCATGATAATGTTGATAAAGATATTCATATATTTATAAATGTATTCACTGATTTATCTATATTTTCATTATCTATCTATCAATCTATCTATTCCTTATCTATCTATCTATCTATCTATCTATTCAATTTATCTATCTATCTATACTGGTAGCTTCCTTAATTACAAACACACAGTCTTTCCAATGAGCTAAAATGTAGTAGGTGAGTAAATCTATTTCAACCAGAAGGGTCCTGACATTGAGAACCGCGCTGACATGCACACACACGCTGGTTGCTAAAGACATCCCAGTTAGGAGATTAAAAAAAAAAAAAAAAAAAAAAAAAAAAAAAAAGAAAAAAAGAAAGAAGAAAAAAAAAAAAAAAAAGTTCGGTGAAAAAAAACAAGAAAAAATGTTGGGAGGAATAGCAACCATACCAACGCCTACATAGCAACGCGGGGAGGCTGAGAGAGAGAGGGAGAGAGAGAGGTGGTGAGGATAGATAGATCGAGAGAGAGAGAGTGTGTGTGTGAGAGAGAGAGAGAGAGAGAGAGAGAGAGAGAGAGAGAGAGAGAGAGAGAGAGAGAGATAGGGGAGAGAGAGAGAGATAGACATATATATATATATATATAGAGAGAGAGAGAGAGAGAGAGAGAGAGAGAGTGTGTGTGTGTGAGAGAGAGAGAGAGAGAGAGAGAGATAGAAAGAAAGAAAAGGGTTATGCTGACTTGTTCATGTCACTCTGATCTCCCCTCTCAACCCCCCCTCCCCGTCCCCATCTACCCCCTACCTCCCCCACTCATCAGGTTGCTGTAACCTCGCCGTATCCCCCCCCCTTGCTTTTCGACATCTCCCTTTCCTTCTCTCTTCTCTCCCCTTTTCTTCCCTCTCCTCCACCCTTCCCCTTTTCTCTTTCTGTAGCCCTCCCTCCCTCCCCCTCCCTCTTCCTCCACTCTCTTCCTCCCCCTCCCTCTTCCTCCACTCTCTTCCTCCCCCTCCCTCTTCCTTCCCTCTCTCCTTCCCTTCCTCCCCCTC
The DNA here is from genome assembly GCA_017312705.2 of Penaeus japonicus. Classification (NCBI taxonomy): domain Eukaryota; kingdom Metazoa; phylum Arthropoda; class Malacostraca; order Decapoda; family Penaeidae; genus Penaeus; species Penaeus japonicus. The sequence goes on along the minus strand of BOPN01007244.1, from coordinate 12,653 downwards.
CCTTTCTTCCTCCCCTTTCCTTCCCCCGTCTAACACGCACCCCCTTCCCTCCCTCACCCTCTCCTTCCCTTTCTAACTCCCTCCCTCCCCCTCCCTCCCTCCCCTTCCCTCTCCCTCCCCCTCCCTCCCCTTCCCTCCCTCCCTCCCCCTCCC
>BOPN01007243.1:60000-62568 GCA_017312705.2 Penaeus japonicus | reverse complement strand
GAGGGAGAGAGAGAGAGAGAGAGAGAGAGAGAGAGAGAGAGAGAGAGAGAGAGAGAGAGAGAGAGAGAGAGAGAGGGAGAGAGAGAGAAACGAAAACTGAACGCCAAATAGAATTCTGATAACCATCGGCCAGGAAAACTGTTGAACGATTATAATGAGAGAAAAAAACCGTCATTAAAAAAAGGGTGGAGATGAAAAAGTCATTAACTCTGGATATGGTGAAACTTCAGGGAAGGGAAATTAAACTATCATCATAAATTTTTCAATATTCCAAGAACGTCTTCACTCGCTTAGAAATAAAATGGCCGACTCGTGGTTAATAGAAATACTTGTAATGGTAAGTGTAATGGTATTGGTTATGATGATAGTAATGGTAGTTATAGTGATGATTATAATGATGATTGATTTATATCATTACGTGTTTTAACCTTTTTCTTTTTATTTGTATTGTAATTACGATCATAATTATTATTAGCAATATCATTATCATTATTATTATTAACGTTATTATCATTATTATTATTATTATTATTATTATTATTATTACTTTTATCCTTATCAATGTTATTATTGTCATTATCACTATTATTATCATAAATCATTATTATCAATATTATTATTATTGTTATTATTATCACTATTATTATTAAAATGTTTTTTATTATAGTTATCTTTACTGTTATCATTGATATCATCATCTTTATTATTATCATTATCATTATTATTATCCTCATCATTATCATCATTACTATTGTTATAATCATAATTATTATCATGATCTTTATTAGCAGTATTATTATCATAATCATCTTGTTGTTAAGATAATCATTATCATTATTAGAATCATTATCACAATCAATAATTTTAGTATTTCCTTCCTGTCTCCATTACCTTCTTATTATTAATATCATTATTCATTATCATGCTCATTATTATTATTAATACTGTAATTTGACTGTATTTTCACTAACTCACTGAAAGTCCTGTTATCATCTCCTTAAGTGATAATAATAATAATAATCTATTGTTAAAATCACATCTCTGACGAAATAGTTTATATCATACTTGTCAGATTCGGAAAGCAATCGTTTTCTATAAACATAATGGTTATACCGTCGATATATATACTGTATACATACATATGTATACTGTATACATACATATATATATACTGTATACATACATACATATATATATATATATATATATATATATATATATATATATATATACTGTATACATACATATGTACACTGTATACATACATATATATACTATATACACACATATATATGCTGTATACATACATATGTATACTGTATACATACATATATATATATATATACTGTATACATACATATATATATATTGTATACATATATGTACTGTATATATATATATATATATATATATATATATATATATATATATATATATATATATATATATATATATATATATATAATATATATATATATATATATATATATATATATATATATATATATATGTATGTATGTATGTATGTATGTATGTATATATACTGTATATGTATACATACATAAGAGCTCCAGGTCTTCGTGTTTACAAATCATAAATTCTGCAATAGCGGAAGACCTAAAACTGATTAGTTTTGATAGATTTGCATCCAAATAATCCGAGAAGATGATTTGCCAATATCCGCACAGACTGTGGGAAGGATGGCTCGATGTGTGCATAGTCAAGGTGAACACGGCAACGCCTGTTTTTTTTTTTTTTTATGGAATTTTCTGCGCCAAGTTCTCTGGGGGGTTCAGATCACGTGCTTCCACATGCACACATAAAACACACTCCGATGGTCACAAGAACAAGCACAAGCATTTTAATGCAAATCTACAAGGGTGCAAATACCCGTGTGCGTAAATCCACGTCCAGGTGCAAACGTGGACTGCCATGTACACACTGGCAGCCACATTAGCATATAATTACATTAATTAAACGAAACAAAAAACCGGACTAAGGAAATGCTTCTCACAAAGGTCTACGCAAACTTCATGTCCTAGTTGCGGAAAGGCCTTGAGAAAAAGAGAGAGAGAGAGAGATAGAGAGAGGAGGAGGAGGAGGAGAGAGATTTAGAGAGAGAGAGAGAGAGAGAGGGGGGGGGGGAGAGAGAGAGAAAGCGAGAGAGAGAGAAAGGAGAAAGAGAGAGAGAGAGAGAGAGAGAGGGGAGGGGGGAAGAGAGAGAGATAAAGATAGATAGATAGATAGATAGAGAGAGAGAGAGTTAGAGAGAAAGAGAGAGAGAGAGAGGAGAAAGAGAGAGTGAGAGAGAAAGATAGATAGATAGATACATAGAGAGAGAGGGGGGGGGGAGAAAGAGAGAAAGAGAGAGAGAGAAAGATAGATAGATAGCGAGAGAGAGAGCATAAAAGGAAAGAGAACGAGAACAGAGGCCACTGACTCCTGTTATAAAGACTACAGGTAGACCTTTCTGACCACAATGTTAATATGAACTTTGAAACAGGAAAATGTTCAAGAAGTCAAGGTTAACCAGCACCTATAAAGGGTAAAAAATGGAGGAACTCTGAA
>BOPN01007243.1:42500-50000 GCA_017312705.2 Penaeus japonicus | reverse complement strand
GATGCTTTTCTGTTTTCTCTCTCTGGTTTTCCTTTTTTTCTGTTATATATTGTGTTTTCTTTTTTATTAATATGTTTTTTTTTTCTCTTTCTTTCTTTCTGTTACTATTTGTTTCCTTTTCTGTCTCTGTTTATCTGATAATGTATTTGTTTCTCTTTATTTTGTTCATCCTTCCCTCCTTCCCTTCATCTCTCTCATTCTCTCCTGCTCTATCTCCCTCTCCCTCCTCCTCTCCCTTTATCTCACCTATTCTCTTTCCAAAACATCTTCCCATTCGTAAACGCACATCACAGGAACTATTACATTGCATATTGTTATGACGTCAAGAAAGGCGCTTACGTCATCACCTGGGTGCGGAAGGATCTAGAAAAGAACAACAGTCCAAACGGATCCGTTTATATTGACTCTGACGTTATACGAAAATGAAGTGATGTCTATATTGTATTTACTGATGCCGATGTGAATGCTGTGCATTAGATCTAATGGATAGATAAATCAATTGATCTAAAGTAGAGTGTCTGCTCGCGCGCGCGTGTGTATATATACATATATATATATATATATATATATATATATATATATATATATATATATATATACATACATATATATATATATATATATATATATATATATATATATATATATATATATGTATGTATGTATACTCACACACACACACAAACATATACACATATATGTGTATGTCTCTCTCTTTCTCTCTCTCTCTCTCTCTCTCTCTCTCTCTCTCTCTTATATATATATATATATATATATATATATATATATATATATATATATATATATATATATATATATATATATATATATACATACAAATATATATACACATCTGTATGTATATGTACACAAACATTATTTCTATCATCATTAGTATTATCATTATCATCATTGTTGCATTATCATCATCTTTAGTATTAGGATTATAATTTTTATGAATATCATTATCATTACTATGTGTATGTTTGTTGATATATATATTAGATTATATATATATATATATATATATATATATATATATATATATATATATATATATATATATATATATATATGTATATATATATATATATATATATATATATATATATATATATATATATATATATATATATATGTATATATATATGTATATATATTGATTATGATAACTTCAAAGGGACATCACTCAATCTGATTTAAGGTATTCAAAAGAGCGTTGCGTTTATTACAATAACAATTATTATTCTTTTTTCTTACTTCGTAACTCGAAATCATGATGGTAAATCACTTAAAAGCGTAAGCATATAATTTGCTCTTCCTTTCGGCGACATTTCTCTAATCGCTTCTACAGAAAAGATTGAAAACATTGTATCCTTTCTTTAGGTTAATTGTATTTTTTTTTTTTTTAATTATTATTATTTTTTTTTAACCAAGACACTTGTGGGATTTGTAAGCTATCCATCATTATTACTGAAACAAACAAGCAAAACGGAGTTATTGATATTAATGGCAATAATAATTATGATAATGAAGATAATTATCATTATTTATTATCATTATTATTATTGCCCTTATCATTATCATTATCATAATTTCTTATCATTTCTTTCATCTTTATCATTGTTTTTGTTATAATCACAATCATCATCATTATTGTCATTATCATTATTGTTACTATCATTATTTTCCAGATTACCATTGCTATTATTCCCATAATTGATAGTCTTAGTGATAAAAGCATTGATAATATACAATAAACAATGACGAATGAAATCAGAAGAACAATGGGATGAATCGTAAAAGCAAACAAGACATGACAAGAAACAATCAAATCGCACACATACACAGAGAGAATTAAAGAAATCGTTATTTTGAAAAAAAAAAAAAAAAAAAAAAAAAAAAAAAAAAAAAAAAAAAAAAAAAAAAAAAAAAAAAAAAAAAAAAAAAAAAAAAAAAAAAAAAAAAGGTTATGACAAGCATTTTCTCTGTTTCTCTTTCATTCTGTTTTCTATCGTTTTCTTTTGCATTTAAAGTTTGCTTTCTCCATATCTTTATTCTCTCTTTCCCCTTTTCCATCTCCCTTCATCACTTTTCATTCTATTTTTTCTCTTTACCTTTTTTTCTTTTCTCTCTCTCTCTCTCTCTCTCTCTCTCTCTCTCTCTCTCTCTCTCTCTCTTTCTCTCTCTCTCTCTCCCCCCCCCTATTTTCATTCTTTTTCTCTGCCCCCTCCCCACCCCTCTTTCTTTATTTACCTTCTTCTTCCCTACCTGTCTATCCATCATTCTATCTCTCACAAAATTTTTCTATCCTACTACCTTGTTTTAGCGCAACATTTATCTCGAGACATCAGCTGGCACACCATTGTCTACTTGAAAACACGCATATCATTTTCATGTCTGTGAGAACCGTTCCGTGTGACTCCAGAAACATTTCCTTTTTATGTATTGTCCTTATGTATCATTTTGTTTGTTTCCGTATTTCGTTTTTTTTCCATTCTTGTATTAGTTTTAGTATCATTAGCATTGTTGTCTTAATTCGTTTATCATTTATTTATTTCCTTTGTAAAAGCTCGGGGAAAAATTAAAATAAATGGTATTGATGATAATGATGATAATGATAATAACAATAATGATAATAAATATGAATAGTAACAATGATAATAATGATAGTATTATGATAGTTATAATAATGATAACATTAGTAATAAAGTGGAAAATAATAACATCAGTAATAATAATAATAATCGAATGCGCATTCTGCCTTTCAATTATTTCCTCATTCGGTCGATTGTTTGTCTTTCTGTCTGTTTGTATCCCTGTTTGCCTCTTTCGCTGACTCTCTTTCTCTCCTTATCCCCATTTCTCTGCTCCACTGTCTTTCTGCATGCCTCTTTCTCTGACTCTCTCTCTCTCTCTGTCTCTCTCCCTTTCTCTCTCATCCTTCCTCCTCCCCCTTCTCTCTTTCTTTCTGCCTCTCTCCCTCCCTTTCCCTCCTCTCCATTCTCTCTTTCTTCCTGTCTCTCTTCCTCCCTCTTTCTCCCTTTCTTAGTCCTCCCTCCTCCCCCCTTTCTCTCACTTTCTGTCTCTCTTCCTTTCTCTCTCATCCTCCATCTTCCCCCTTCTCTCTTTCTTTCTGTCTCTCTCCCTCCCCTTTTCTCTCTCCCTCCCTCTCCTTCCCCTTCTCTCTTTCTTTCTGTCTCTCTCCCTCCCTCTCTTAACAGGACAAATACTTATCTAACGGCGACTCATTGTGCAAGCAGGTTCTGTCAGAATTCCAACATATCCTTGGAGAGAGCAACAGAATTTCCTGTGTATGCAGTATGTACATGTGTGTGTGTGTGCTTGTGTATGTGCGCGTGTGTGTGTGTGTATGTGTGTGTGTGTGTGTGTGCTTGTGTGCTTGTGTGTGTGTGTGTGTGTGTGTGTGTGTGTGCTTGTGTGTACTTGTGTGTGTGTGTGTATTTACACACACACACACATACACACACACACACACACACACACACACACACACACACACACATATATATATATATATATATATATATATATATATATATATATATATATATATATATATGTATATATATATATGTGTGTGTGTATACATATATATATATATATATATATATATATATATATATATATATATATATATATATATATATATATGTATATATATGTATACACACACACACTCACACACTTTTTTCGGGGGGGGGGGGGGGGAGATAGAATGATTCCGAACTGTGATTACGAACTATCAGTTGTCTCTCTCTATCCAACAATAGCAAGAGAAAAAACTACAAACAACGAAACTAAACTGAAACAATAACAATGATAGATACAACGTAATAGTAACATCAGACAACAATTGCAGTAATCATAACAACAACAACAGCACTTAAGATAACAACAATAACAGTAACAACTGATTTCATTGTAACAACAACAATTGAAACAATATTTACAACAATAATAGCAATTCTAACAATGTATACACCAACTATAAGAATCCCTTTTCTTATTTTATTTTTAACGTTTGCTCTTATATCATATCAAAGGGAAACATTACTGGATTTCATTTATCCGTTGATTCGATTTTCTTCTTCATCTATGTCTTCTTTCTTCTTTCTTTTCTTCATTTTTTTCTCCCTCTTCTCCACCCATTCTTCCTCAACCCTTTATTCTCCCTTCCCATCCCTTCTCTCCCTCCACCTTTTCTTCCTCTCGCGCTACTTATCTCCTCTTCTTCTTCTTCGTCTTCATCTTCTGCCTTCTCGTTCTCCTCCTATTCCGCCACCTTCTTCATCTCCTCCCTCACTTCTTGTTCTTCCTCCTTTTTTTTTTTTTTTTTTTTTGTAAACTGTGAATAACAAACGCTTGTGTAAAGTACGTATTATGATATGCATTGCGGTCTGTCCCGGATGTAAGGCATCCTGTATGTACTTTCTGGGCATTGTTAGATATATAACTAGTGTGTGTCCTTATTAGGGTCCCTCTTTGTTCAAAAAAAAAAAAAGAGAGAGAGAGAGAGAGAGAGAGAGAGAGAGAGAGAGAGAGAGAGAGAGAGAGAAAGAAAGAGAAAGAAAGAGAGAGAGAGAAAGAAAGAAAGAGAGAGAGAGAGAGAGAGAGAGAGAGAGAGAGAGAGAGAGAGAGAAAAGGGATGGGGGTGATGGTGAGGATGATGATGATAATAATAGTAATGATATAATGAAAATAAGAATCATAATGATGTAAGGACAACACCTTATACTCTCCGGAAATTTACATATCTAATTGTATTTTATATAACAAAAATTAAGTCATGTAAACGATGTAAGCTGAGAACCTTTAAATCATCAGTATTCTAACTTAAAATAGTTAAAGAAATGCGAGTTGATGAAATCCATCGCAAACACTTAAATTTTGGTTATACTTTGTCTTATACAATACTATGGTCATATTGCATATTCCTTAAATATTCTTCACATAAGTAAACTTATCCCATTACAATCAGGCTGCCCTGTTCTGTATCTCTCGCTTTTTGAATCCGAGAATTTAGACCAAGCTTTGTCCACTCTTGTTTAGGAAGTTTATTGGTTGTTGGTTTTCCATAAATCAACATGGTTGTCTTAATAAAACCTAGGGCCTCGTTCGTGTATGTCAGCTTGCACATTGTTCAATCTGAGTAGGGAGGCAATGTCATGTCAGGAAGCTTCTTTTGATCGATGTTCTGCTATTTTGTTACATTTACATTTGTTACCTTATATTTTTTATTCGGTTATTTTGTTTTGTTTGTTTTGTGTTTCTTGACAAATATATTGTTTATTATCTTTATTTTTATCGATGAATTCAGAGAGATTTGCGGAGTCGACGCTTCGCTTCTGTCCTGCGTTTTAAGAGTTTTGAATTCATTTCATAAGCAATCAAGTTTTGAAATATAGCCCTGTCCACTTCTTTACATTTCTCACATGATATATTTAAGTTGGTAATTTGTTCTGTCACGCTTCTTTCCTTACATAATAATCCCGCTCGTTCTTTTGATATTATATGTTCAATTTGCGGTAGCTGATTAAAATAACCGTCCTATAACTCTGATATTTGTCAAGATCTCTCTCTTTGGTAATGTGATCAAAATTAAGTGTGCTCGTTTGTTGCATTTGCCAGGCTTCGTTGCATTGATCGTCAATTGTTATTTTGTTCATTTCACCTGCTGCTTTTAACAGTTCTGCTGGGATGTGATCGATTCCTGTCGATTTTCTATCTTTTAGACTATTTATTGCTTCGGTGCCTTTTCTAGGTTAAATCTCCTGTTTCCTCAACATTTGTCATATCTTCTTTTAGCTCGTTTAGATACTCTATGTCAGTTTTGATCTCATAATTGTGTGGCTTTTTGCAGTATTCAAGCCACAGTTGGGACACTTCTCCAGGGTTGGTCAGCAATACACCATTTGTGTCCTCAATAACAGGTGTTCTTGTTCGCGATTTCTTAGCTAAGACCTTGACAACCTCAAAAGTTTTTTCTTTTCTTTTTTTTAATGCCGTTGTTTTTTAAGACCTCGGATTCGTTCATGTTTGTTTGTTTTTTCACACATACACACACACACACACACACACACACACACACGCATATATATATATATATATATATATATATATATATATATATATATATATATATATATATATATAAATATGTACATATATATATATATATATATATATATATATATATACACACACACACACACACACACACACACACCACACACACACACACACACACACACACACACACACGCATATATATATATATATATATATATATATATATATATATATATATATATATATATATATATATAAATATGTACATATGTATATATATATATATATATATATATATATATATATATATATATATATATATATATATACACACACACACACACACACACACACACACACACACACACACACACACACACACACACACACATATATATATATATATATATATATATATATATATATATATATATATATATATGCATGTGATAAAATATTGGATCATGATTTACCGATGCAACAATTCTTGGAAACTCATTCGTGATGAAATTGAGATTCGCGAGTTATTTCACCATCGGAATGAAAATGTTTGTTGCTCAGACATCTAGCATTGACACGTGTCCGATAAGATAATGTCAGGTTTAGTGTCGTAATCTTTGCGAGGAAAGTTTCTCTCTCTTACTGTTTTAGTTCCTTCTCCTCCCTCTCTTCATTTGTTTCTCCTTCTCATTTTCTTCCTCCTGCTTAACCACCACCAATACCTTTAAATGTTCTCCTCTCCTTCTGCCGATGTCTCCTCTTTCGCTTTCTCTCTCTCCTTTTACACCTTCTCATCTTCCTCCAAGACAGATTTATTTGAGTCTGTGTATGTGTGTGTGTTTGTTTGTGTGTGTGTGTGTGTGTGTTTGTGTATGTGCGTGTGTGTGTGTGTGTGTTTGTGTATGTGTGTGTATATATAAAAATATCGATATTTAGATTGACAGATATTTAGTGATAGATCCCAATATGAATGAATATACAGTGCACCGTATGAAACAAATCCCCAAATGTTAATGCTAACAATAATTTCTTATCTTTCCAGGCATTGGCTATCACCACCAATACAAGATAGGATTTCCAGAAGAGGCAGAGCAAGACTTACGCAGTTCCTATACACCCCCCTTACATGTCGTATGATATTTAAACATAAAAGTACCAGAAAAGAATTCAAGAAATCAAGAAAAGGGGAAAGATAATCGGTTTCTCCAATCAGAAAATAAACTATGAAATCTGAACTGTGATTGCTTCGTCAACTGATTTTGATTCGTTAATTGCCTTTAAAATCTCGTGATTAAACCCTATGCAGTAGAGATGTGTCAGTGAATTTTGCAGTGAATGAAATCGTTTGATTTTCATCGGAGCACAATTTAGGATACATCTTGCGGCCCGAGACTTAGATGGAGATAG
>BOPN01007243.1:32500-37500 GCA_017312705.2 Penaeus japonicus | reverse complement strand
TTCTTTTCTTTTCTTTTCTTCATCTCTCTCTCTCTCTCATTCGCTCATCTCCCTCTCTCGCTTTCTCTTTCACACACACACTCTCTCTCTATCTCTCTCTCTTTCTCTCTCCCTTTCCTTCTCTCTCTCTCCCACCCAAAATCAAAAAGGTTAAAGGGGACAAATTTATCCACATGCACGAACGTTGAAAAGAGAAAGAGAGCGCGCGCAGAACGAGTTTAGCGACTTCACCTGTTGGCTCACATCAAAGACGTCCTCCCGATGACTATACGCCCGCAAACATCACCGAAGGGATGGGGGCTTTTTCCTCATCCCGGCTTTTCCCTTTACCTCCTTCTAAAGACGTCCTAATCCCAAGAAGGACCAGAACTTTAACCGACAACCCAACTATATATATATATATATATATATATATATATATATATATATATATATATATATATACATATATATATACACCTTATGATAATCATAATAATAACAATGATTATAATAATGATTAGGATGGTTAGGAAGTTAACAATAGCAATTACATTAATGATAACAGCACTGATGATAGTATTAGCAACAGTGATGTGATTATGATTAGGATGCTTCCATTGTTATCATGATTATTATTGCTATTATTCAAATTCTCTTCCGGGTGCAGCTGGATTTTTAAAGCATTAGAATCAAATACAAAGATTTATTTTTGTCATTACCAATAAAAGACTATGGCGACGGGTTTTACAGTGAAATGATAGTATAAAAAATACAAATTATTGTAATAATGAAAATTATTATATTATGATAATGATTATAGTAGGAAAGATGATAATTGTAATACTTATAATGATAAGAGTAACATCAACCATAGATAATTATAATGGTAATGGTGATAACGATTGATAACGATAATCAATAACTGATTAGTAATAATCATAATGATAACACTGATACTAATAGCAATGATAGAAATTATCAATGATATAAATAATACTGATAAAAAGACCTTTCATGGTAGTAATACCAACAACAACGTCATATTGTTGATAGCGTTTGCAAAAAGATCCTATTTTGCAGTATAACAAGAAGTATGAACGATGATAACAAAGAGATCACGTGATAAAGTCCTCCTTAAAAAAAAAAAAAAAAACGGTTATCAGCTGATGTGGAATCGTTTTCAAAAGTGGAAGCCCAGAAAATGTTTTTTTTTTTTTTTTTTTTTAGGTATGCTTTAGGACAGACGATCCTTTCCCTTTTTATTTCAACGCCCCGTAATGTAGTTAGTCCTTGCCACCGCCACCGCCCCCACCCCCCTCCCCCCACCTTCAAATCTTCTATCAGTCGAAATGCCATGATATGAGCGCCCACATTTCCATTACGCATTGCCGTATCGTTTATCGTATTATGATTCTATTTTCCTTAAATAGTTTAAACTCAAGCATCATAGGTAATCTCAATACGTGATTATGAAGATATTCACACTTTTAAGGAGGCTTTTATTTTTAGACTTGAGTGATCCATCTGTTAAGAGAATTATGAGTAATTAGAGAGCCTCCCCCCACTATTCCCCCTAGGCCCTCCCCTGGAAATTATTCAACCCCCCCCCCACCTCCCCTTGAAGGACCAACACCCAGGTCAAGAACCACTGCTATAGAAGTAGAAAGAGAGATCAATGATAAAAAAATAAATATAAAAGAGGCAAAAGTATCACAGGTGCCACACACTATAAAGATTATGTGTACGTTTTCGTGTATGTATGTATGTGTAGAACTGTGTGCGTGTCTAAATTATGTTTATGCTGACCTTACTGCAACAGCGAGGTAAGAATATCAAGGTTTCCCTTCCCACTCTCTCGCCTTGATCCCCAGACACTGATTTGACTTCGAAACTAAAGCAGTTCAGATTCCGACCTGATTTCATCCCAGATTAAATGGCAGTAGCAGCTGTGGTCATGGGAATGATGCTGATGAATGATGGTGATAAAAGAAGGATGATAATGGTGATAATGATAGATAGAAGGGTGGCGATACAAATAAGGATGACGATACAAAATAATGATGAGAAAGGTAATAATGATAATGATGCTATGAATAACAATAATAATGATATAAGACAATAATTATGATGACACTGGAAATGATAATGATAATAATAATAGTAAGAAATATGATGATAAGATTAAGGAAAATCGTAAAAACAAATAAATTCTGATAATAAAAAAAAATCCCTAATCTAATATTACAAATCCCATCATTTGAAAATGTCTACATATTCTCTTAGATTTTCAGTACTGTTATTTGCATTATCCTGGTTCTCGTCATCATCAGTTCCTTCATTTATAACCACATTTATCCAATCCCCCCAAATCCCCATTTTCCTATTTTGTATTGATATTCGTCCTATGACCCTCACTTGATTCATCCCGTTATCCTTATACCCATTTTCATGAAATCCCTCATTAAATCTCAGTATAAGTCATGTCCCCGAATTCCTTCTCTCCAGATTTCGTAGCGGGTCTGGACAACGACACCCAACCGGACGCCGAGAAAGTGCTCACCGACGTCGGGGAAATATGCAGCCACGACTTCCTGACGGTGGAGCAGGATGCCCCCCTCACCTGGTCGCTGTGGAACTCCTTCTTCTTCACCTTCACCGTCATCACGACCATAGGTGAGTGTGTGGGGGTGCTGGGGGAGTGGGGGGAGTGGGAGGGGGGGGGGTTGTGCTTGTGAGGGAGGAAGAAGGAGGGGGAGGAGGAGGAGGAGGAGGGAAGATGCCCCCCTCAATTCGGTCGCTCTGAACTCCTTTTTCTTCACCTTCACCGTCACGGACCATAGGTGAGTTGGGGGTCATGGGGGGGGGGAGTGGGGGGGTTCTGTGCTTGGGAGGGAGGAAGGAGGTGGGGAAGAGGGAGGGGGAGAAGGGGGAGGAGGAGGAGGTCGCTCTGAAACTCCTTCTTCTTCACCTTCACCGTCATCACGACCATAGGTGAGTGTGCAGGTGCTGGGGGTCACGGGAGTGGGGGTTCCAGGACGTCATGGCGGGATTGGTTCTGTGACGTCATGGTGGGATTGGTTCTGTGACGTCATGGCGGGATTGGTTCTGTGACGTCATGTTGGGATTGGTTCTGTGACGTCATGGTGGTATTGGTTGTGTGACGTCATGGTGGGGTTAGTTCTGTGACGTCATAATGGGATTGGTTGCGTGACGTCATGGTAGGATTGGTTCTGTGACGTCATTATGGGATTGGTTCTGTGACGTCATGGTGGCATTGGTTCTGTGACGTCATGCTGCATGCGACGTCCTGTGGGGATCATTTCTTATGACATCATGTTGAGTTTGATTCTGTGACGCCATGGTGGGATGGGCTCTGACTCGTGACATCACCTTGGGATTAGTTGGGTGATATTGCGACGCCATAGTGCCGATCGATTATCAGTGTTATCATTGACAATATAATAACCGTTTACAAAGTCGTTTCCAGTGCTGAGACCAGGCGCGTGCGGGTACAAAACAAGGGAAAGTTTTTGTGAATGTTCTTATCTTTCCCTAATTATTATTGTGGTATGATATTATGACTAAACTACCATTATTAGAGAGAGAGAGAGAGAGAGAGAGAGAGAGAGAGAGAGAGAGAGAGAGAGAGAGAGAGACAGACAGACAGACAAACAAAAAGGCAGATAGACGGGCAAACGTATAGACAGAGAGTGCGTGAATAAAAAATTATATGGCCACATTTCCTTCCTCAATAACCGTGTTTAGGTAGGCAGTCACGTCACCAGTTGCCTCTTTACTGATTTCTCGATGTTTTATTTATTCATATATATTATTATTCATGATTAGATATTTAAATAGATACATGAATAAAAGATAAATAAAACATAACACGCATAGCAATAACAAAAGTCACTGCATGAAAGAGAAGATATGAAGGTCAAGGAAAATAGAAAAAGAGGAAGAGGAAAACAAAGAAGATAAGCCACGAAAAGAAGAAGAAGGAGAAGAAGAAGAAAAAGGAAGAGGAGAAAGTGAAGGAGGAAGGGGTGGATGACTGGAAGAGAAGGGGGAGAAGAAGGGAAAGAAAAAGGAGAAGGGGGAGGAGGACGAGGTAGAGGAAGAAGAAAAAGAAGAAGAAAAGAGGAGGAGGAGGAGGAGGAGGAGGAGGAGGAAGAAGCCTGGGCAAGAAGAAGCATTACTCTACCTTGTGTAACAAACTGTGTTGGATGTTTTGTGATACATTTTGTAGAGATTAATGATTCATGAGATACATCATGGTATGCCTCTTATCACTACAATGTCATCATGTTCGTTATCATCATTGTTATTAGTATAATTATTATCCTTATTTTTATCATTATCATCATAATCTTTTCCACTATCACCATTATCATCTTAATCTTTTTCACCATCACCATCATCATCATTATAATCATTATCATTATCATATTTTTCATACTTAATGATAGTATCATCATATACGCATGTGATAAGATGAAATCAAAGATATTTTGATGATCACAATTTTTAATTTCCCAATTACACTAATTATAACAGTAACCCAAAACACGTTAAATAGTGTGGGGTTTGAACGCCGTGGTGTTGCCAACTACTCTGAGCTCTATCTATTTTCTGGTAATATCTATACTAAGCCTTAATTTTTCATATACTATTATCATTATGTTGATAATCATTATCGTCTATATCAACTACATATACAGAGATCAGTATTAAAGAATAAACAGCGACTGAAGTTAGAATATGAAAGTGTGTTACGGTGATCAAATATTTGACAGATTATTGAAGGCCGACTTAAGACAAGTAGAAATTCTGTTTTAACTTTCTCTTTTGTTTAACTTTGATGCTTGTTGCAGTTATTATTGTTAGTATTATCATTATCATCATTATTATTGTGGTTGTACTTGTTGTTCTTGTAGTTTTTGTTGTTGGTATTATTATTATTATTATTATCAGTTTCAATATTATCATCATTATCAATTATCATTATTGTCACATTT
>BOPN01007243.1:12500-25000 GCA_017312705.2 Penaeus japonicus | reverse complement strand
ATGTATATGTACTGTATATATATATACATATATATATATATATATATATATATATATATATATATATATATATATATATATATATATATATACAGTGTATACACACACACACACACACACACACACACACACATATATATATATATATATATATATATATATATATATATATATATATATATATATATATATATATATATATATATATATATACGTATATATGTATATATATATATATATATATATATATATATATATATATATATATATATATATATATATATATATATCACTTAAGTTAATGAAGCAACGTTTCGGTTCTAACCTTTATCAACCTGGATATAAAAACACATATTTTGCAACAAATGTGAAACAACAGGTAGTATCACACATTTCTAAAATTATCATAAGTTTAAGATATAAGAAAAAATCGTTTAAAGTCTTTATAAGATACCAGTTTGAATAGTAATATCAGAATTTGTACAACAAATCAGTATTCAAATTGGTATAATGAGAAGGGAATGAGATGACAGAAAGTTATACAATATCTGTCTATGACATTTATGAATAATGTTATAAACTACATATATGTTATAAAGGAATGACCATAGGCTAATCAGAAAGACAAAAGACACTTCATAAATAAACAAGAAAAGCTTCATCAAAGGCATGAGCATGATTACATAGTTTCCAAAGATGTACATAGTATAGAAAAGTGAGGAACAAATTCTCAATAGCAGAGTAATAGTTAGATAACAGATGACTATAGCGTATGGATAGAGGGATTCAGTTTGATCAGATGATATACAAACTGCAATGTCAAAGTGGTCTTTCTAATATGGCGGATAGATCAGCTGCATTTTCTGATCGGTTAAAGGAGATGATTTGTAGATTTCATTGGAAATGCGAGAGAAATGTTTAAACTATATATATATATATATATATATATATATATATATATATATATATATATATATATATATATATATATATGTGTGTGTGTGTGTGTGTGTGTGTGTGTGTGTGTGTGTGTGTGTGTATGTATGTGTATAAACTATATAAATCTATATTGTATATAAACACACACACACTCAGTGTTCTCAGATACTTGTCTATCCACCGATCTATCCACATTCATCCCTCACCGGTATTTTCCCCACGAGTAGAAGAATCCAGCCTCCCCGTCTTTCCAGGTGGTGACAGCCCTCTCGGTCCTTTCCGACGACTCGGAGGAGGACAGCAGCAAAGAGAAGGTCCTGAAGCGCTACGCCAGCCAGCCCTCGATACCTCAGGGCGCGGGCGGCGCGGAGGACAAGGCCGACCACACGTTCCCGCGCTCGGCGTTTTCGGAACACCCGTCGCCCGCCACCGACCGCGTCAAGAGCTTCCGGCAGGCGCTGTCCGAGGCGAACGTCAACAGTGTGGGCAAGGTGAGATACTGCAGTCTCTCTCTCACTGTTGCTTCTGTTGTAGTTCGTGTTTTTTTTTTTTTCTATCTGTGTTATATCAGTTATATTATTTATCAGTCTATATATTTTTCGAAGTATTCTGTAATACGTACATCAAGTACCAGCACTAGCCTCTCATGTGCTCCCGCAGAGGGACCGGCTCCGCACCCTGTCGTCTCTGGAAGACGTGGCTCTCTTCCTGGAGATGGTGGAGTCGCTGTTGCTCGAGCACAAGGTGGGCGTCGCGGAGGAGGCGGACGCCCAGGCCCGCCACATTCTCAACGACCCCGACTTCGCCTCCTCCGAGGATGGTTCCTACGGTTCGGGGGTGACAGACGTTACGCACAAGGAGGATCTCGAGGCAGGTTTCTGCAATCAGGCCTTCCTCAGTGACAAAGATGAGGTCGAGGTCGCAAGGAAGAAGCCGCGTCACGACGTCGACGGCACCAGCAAGAAGGATGCAGAGAGGGAGGGCGATCCTAGCGTCAACCAGCGGGTGCAGCAGCGCCTCAACTCGCTCCTGAAGGGCGTAGACGTCAAGTCGAGTCGAGGACTCCTGCGCCAAAGGTCGCTGGAGGAAGGCGTCACTTCGTCGGGACAGCTCCTGGGCGAGATGGAGAGCATCGTGTGCAAGCCTTTCTCCAACCCCGACCTCGCCGACGCCTGCAGCACCAACGAATGTGACTCGTCGTCGACATTCGACCAGCAAAGCAGCAAATCCTTCCCCGGTCACATCAAGAACGGATCCGTCGAATCCAACCCGAACCTCAGCACCGTCTTCCCCCCGCCGTCCAGCGACGCCGTCGGCCACAAACCTACCTTCCAAGCTGACGCGCACCGCCCGGAGAAGCGTACCGGCCGCCGCTGGTCCGTCGGAACTGAAAGCCACCGGAAGGAGTCCCCGCACGACGGCCAACACACCCCCCACAGCTTCCTCGCCGGGATCAAACTTTCTGCCGCGAGGAGCGCCAAGGACCTGAGCTCGCCGTTATCTTTGCTCTCCCAGTGGATTCACGGCAACACTTCCCGATCTCAGAATGTGCACGGACCGGAAAAGGCGAAGGAGAAGGAGAACACGGACAGCATCAGCAGTGTCGAATCGGAGGAAGCCCCTAAACCTCAGTACACGCGGTTGTAATTGTAATCTTAAGCCACTTTTAGTATTTAGGATATTTTGTCGATCTATAGAAGTACAAAAGTCGTATATTTGTCTGATATGTTGAAATGTGTTGTCAACTATTCTTTCATATGTACCAATAAATTCATAAAATGCCTTAAATATTTTGATACCGACAATACAATATTCTATAGCATACAGGGTATTCTACAACAGCACATACAGGGTAAAAAAAAAACTTTTATGACGAATTTTCGAAAGAAATCATTACACTGATAAGCCAGACCTTCGATGTATACATATATATGTATCTTCTATATATATATATATATATATATATATATATATATATATATATATATATATATATATATATATATATATATACATATATACATATGTGTGTGTGTGTGTGTATGTATATATATATATATATATATATATATATATATATATATATATATATATATATATATATATATATATATATATGTATATATATATATATATATATATATATATATATATATATATATATATATATACACATATATATGTATATACATATATATATATATATATATATATATATATATATATATATATATATATATATATATATATATATATATATATATATATACATATACACATACATATATATATATATATATATATATATATATATATATATATATATATATATACATACACATACATATATATATATATATATATATATATATATATATATATATATATATATATATATATATATATGTATATATATATATATATATATATATATATATATATATATATATATATATGCAAATTATTGTATACACATATATATATATATATATATACATATATATATATATATATATATATATATATATATATATATATATATATATATATATATATATACATATATATGCATGTAATAATCGATTTATCAAGAATATGAAATTTGAATTATGAATCATTCACAAATGAAAAAGTCTTAATTTCATACCAAACCTTGTAGATGAAGGTGATTTGAGCCTATGATAGAATTCCTAACTTCTTAAAAAACTTGACTATGAACGCATCGATAAATTGTACCATTCACACTATCTAATCCATTTCTGTTAAGGTTTGTTTCATTTTAGCTTGTTACCGTACAGATGACCTGTGTGCTTCCCTCGTCTGCCCTTTTTTGTGCTGAATTGCATCACTTGTCCTCTCTTATATACCTATTCCTTCCTTTGAAACATTATTACCTGTCTGTCTATCTGTGTGTTTTCTATCTGTTGTTTGCTTGCTGTCTGTCTCCTTCTCTCTCTCTCTTGTTCGGTCTGCTTTCTGTCTATTTGTGTGTCTGTCCGCCTGTCTCTCTCTCTCTCTCTCTCTCTCTCTCTCTCTCTCTCTCTCTCTCTCTCTCCCACCCCAGGTCCTAACAGCAAACATAGTCATTTCATGGACGTTTTAAGGCCATATGAAAATGGTATATAGATAATATATTCAGTACCAAACCCAAATTAAACATCTGTTTAATTTGTCTTATGAATCAACTGCTCAGTCATGCAGATAGGCGTTGGAAAGTTTCACGAACAGAAAACAGTTTGAAAGAGGAGCCGTTATTGTAAGGTTGTAATTTGCATATAGCTTAGCAGTTGAATCTGTTGAATTCATCTGACGCCATGTGCAATTAGGAACGAAATAAAGACATATAACTAAAACGCTCTACTGACACATACAAATGCTAACTTTATTGAAGATGATGCATAGGAGTGTGCACAGACAAGTAGATCAATGCAATGGTCATTACTAATAGAAATACTTGCATTAGTACTTAGTTCCTTAAGCCTACATGAACATGCACCAACTCTTGTGGAAAAGGAATGAATGCAAATTAATAACTTCACTGAACAAAAGATGCAATTGACAATTATCATGTCGTTAAATTCTCAGTTTTCATTCATACCTTTTTCCTGCCTTTGTCACAATGAACTCTACTCATGCACCAACTCAATCTTATTTCTGCATTTTACAATATATTTTTTCAATAAAATTCTATATTAAGTATAACAAAGTGAGTATAGATATATGGAATAAAGGACTGAATATAGATATATAAATACCTTAATGAAGACGTATTTCACAAGTGCACATAAAAATAACATAAAAAGTCTATAAATTTCTTTTCTTACAAAGTACTATATTAGGTAGCTGTGAAGTGTGAAAGGGGCACATGAGATGCACACTTTCCTTCCTCAAATCTTTAAAAACGCGGTCTTAATTATTTGTTTACGACCAAAACCTCTATCAACCTTTATACACTTACCTAACCCTCACATTCCTCATAGCACCCTAAACATTCGATTTTTCTTTTCCTTTTTTCAATAAACGAACGAGAATGCAAAGTGCCCGAACACTTTTAATTTCTCTCGGCAAAATACATTCTCGAGCTTCTGTTCATGTTTCCTTGTTACACCTGTTGTTTGTTTGTTTTATGGTTCATCAACTTCACAACAGCATACACGTCAAGTATCATAAACAAAATAACTATTGCCATCTTTTTGGGACATCTTTTAACACCGAGATATTTGAAGAACAAATTCACAGTCGCACCAGTATGCAAGAGGATGCCGCGCTGTAATTAGGAATCAGGAGTCATCACACACCGGTCGTTTTTATGACGTCGGAGGGCAAGAGGTGAGGGTACTGCCTCGGCCTCGAGAAGTCCCGTGGTATCTCACCGTTTCTTGGTATCTGTGGTACGTCCTCTTGCCTCATCCTCTCTCCTGGGTAAGCGTAAGGAGTTACTTGTCGATAGTCTTCCCTTCCGTTCCTTGCTCCTCCTCTCCCTTCTTCTCTTTCTCTTTCTACTTCTCCTCTTCTTTCTCTTCTTCCTCCCGTTCCTCCATTTCTTCTCCCTACTCCCTCTTCTCCTGCTCTTCCTGCTCCTCCATCTACTACGCCTCTGCCGTTCCTTCCGTCGTCGAGCCTCCACGGAGAAGGCTGCGGACGCGTCGACTCGTTCTCCTCGGCCTCCTTCCTCCTCCTTCCGGACTGCCTCGCCCCGACGCCCCTGGAGAACTTCCCGAGACTCCTCCCCTCTTTGTCACTCATTCCTCCTCCTCCGTCCTTCTTCCCTCCTTCCGCGGGCTGCTTCCCGTCGCCCAGCTCGGAGAAGAGCGAAGGAGGCCCACTAGACACATCTCCTGCAGGAGGAACCGCGTCCGCGTCCTCCATTAGCTTGAGGTCTCCCACGTGGCGGGCGGCCTGCGACATAAACACCACGGCCACGGCGAACATGGCGCACGCCATTCCGTGGAGCTTGTACCTGTGGGAGGGGCGGGCCATGAGTCAAAACGGGGAGTGAGGGAGAGGAGGAGGAGATCAACCTCCAAACAGATAAAGGGTAAACTAATTGATTCACAGATTAAGGATTATACTGATGATGAAAATGATCAATGAAGATGATCAACTGGGTACTTCAGATTTCTACATGCGCTTCATCTTGCTCCTCCCCGTCTTCCTCTGGAATCGTCCACCCCCATCCACTTATCTCCTCCACCTGCTCTCCTAATAACCTGCTTATGACTGATCCAGCTCGAGGCTCGTCTTCCTCAACCTCCCAACTTCCCTCTACCTTCATTTCACCATCGCCTTCGCACTCTCGTCTTTCTCGTCCTCCTTCACCCCCTCCCCGTTCACATCTATCCTCCACCTCCACTACCTATTCATCCACTGACCTGAAGTTATCATTGCTACAGAACCGCACCTCCTTTCCCCTACCTTCTCCTCCACCTCACCCACTGGCCTGAATTTATTATTGCTATAGACCAACCACGGCCCAGGTATAAGCACACCTCCTCCCCCTCCACCTTCCTACCTCCTCCATCTCCACCACCCTACCTCCTCCACCTCCACCACCCTACCTCCTCCCCCTCCACCCTCCTCTACCTCCACCACCTCCACCACCACCCTCCTACCTCCACCACCTCCACCTCCATCCTCCTACCTCCTCCACCTCCACCCACCTACCTCCTCCCCCTCCACCCTCCTACCTCCTCCCCCTCCACCTCCAACTTCCTCCACCTCCACCCTCCTACCTCCACCACTTCCAACTTCCTACCTCCACCACCTCCACCCTCCTACCTCCACCCTCCTACTTCCTCCCCATCCACCCTTCTACCCTCCTCCACATCCACTTACCTCCTCCACCTCCACCCTACCTTCATACCTCCACCATTCTCTTACCCTCCATCTCACCTCCTCTACCTCCCTCCATCTCCCACTCCCCTCCTACCTCCACTCCTCCTACCTTCCTCCTCTCCACCCTCCTACCTCCACCTCCACCACCTCCACCGACCTGAAATCGTCGCTGCTATAGACCCAGCAGGAGCCCTTGTCTCCGCACACCTCCTCCCACACCAGGCAGGCGGAGTCGACCAAAGAGCCGAAGATCAGCGGGTTCAGCATGACGGCCATCGCCAGCATCGTCGTCTTCAAACCCAGCGCGAGGGGCTTGTCCTCAACGGCGACGCATCTGAAGGGGAAGGGGGGGAGAGGGTGAGGGTGAGGGTGAGGGGTGATTGAAGAGGTGGAGTTTGTGGTGAGTTTGGGGGAGAGGGGGTGTTGGAACAGAGAGGGTAATGGGAGAGGGAGAGAGAGTGGGGGATGGGGAGGGAGTGGGAGAGGGAGAGGAAGTGGGGGATGGAGAGGGAGGGGGAGGGAGGATGGAGAGGGTGGGGAAGGAAGGGAAGGAGGGAGGGAGGGAGGGAGGGAGGGAGGGAGGGAGGGAGGGAGGGAGGGGAGGGAGGGAGGAAGGGAGGGAGGGAGGAAGGAAGGGAAGAAGGGAAAGAGAGAGAGAGAGAGAGAGAGAGAGAGAGAGAGAGAGAGAGAGAGAGAGAGAGAGAGAGAGAGAGAGAGAGAGAGAGGGGGGGGGGGGGGGGAGTCGGAAATAGAGAGAGAGAGGGAGAGGATGGGATAGGGAGAGAAAGTGGGGGTGGAGAGGGGGAGGGGGAGGGGGAGGGAGAGGGAGAGAGAGAGAGAGAGAGAGAGAGAGAGAGAGAGAGAGAGAGAGAGAGAGAGAGAGAGAGAGAGAGAGAGAGAGAGAGAGAGAGAGAGAGAGATGTAAAAAAAAAAATAATCTATCTAGTTCAATTACTCATCATTCCGCAGACTATGAGAACACCAAATTACTCATACACACTCCGCACCCCATAATAATAAACATAACATAATCTCACCAGCCACTCATGAACCACCGAAACCCGCTTCACATCAATGAAAATAAGCCCCTCAAAGGCTAATCATGAAATCTCCAAATAACCTCATCCAAACGAACACACACACACGACCCTATTCATGTCTACTCATGAACACCCAAACTCACCTCATATTAATGAGGATCCCGCCAATGGTCCCCAAAGCCAGGAGAGCTTTGATGATGATCATGACCACGTTGTACAGAAGGAAATTCGAACACGTCTCGCGGCAATGACCTAGGGTCACGCTGGCTGAGGAGCTGCCGCATCTGGGGAAGGGGGAGGTCATGTGAGGTCATAGGGTTAACTATAGGGGGGATGGAGAGAGAGAGAGGAGGAGGAGGAGGAGGAGGAGGAGGAGGAGGAGGAGGAGGAGGAGGAGGAGGAGGAGGAGGAGGAGGAGGAGGAGGAGGAGGAGGAGGAGGAGGAGGAGGAGGAGGAGGAGGAGGAGGAGGAGGAGGAGGAGGAGGAGGAGGAGGAGGAGGAGGCTGAGGAAGAGATTGGGGAGGAGGAGGTGGAGGAGGAGGAGGAAAAGGAGGAGGAGGAGGAGGAGGAAGAAGAGATTGGGGAGGAGGAGGTGGAGGAAATTTAGAGTAGGAAGTAAAAGAGATAAAAAGAATTCGAATAAGAAGAAAAAAAGCGAGAAAAAATAAATGAAGAAACAAAACAAGGAAAAAAAACAACAGTAGGAAAACAAAAACAAAAAAGAAAACTAAACTATAACCACAAATATCATCCGGGATAGAGAGCACTCAGAACCAACAAGGACGACCACCACCATCACAGCAAGAGGCGACCTACGTGCAGTTGAGGAAGTCGTCGCCCGGGCCCGCGCCCTCGATCTCAGGACACCCGGCGTGGCACGGGGAGAAGTACGTGAGCCGGATCGGACCGTCGTGCACGCACACAGGCACGAACTCCTTCTGGCTGCACATGCAACCGCCGCTGCAGCCACGGTATAGGTTGATGCTCCTGGGGATGGGAATGGGTGGAGGGGGGAGGGATGGGGAAGGATGGGGAAAGGGGGTGGGGGAGGATGGGAATGGGTGGAGAGGGGAGGGATGGGAATGGGTGAAGGGGGAGCATGGGGGAAGGGGGGTGGGGGGAGGAGTAGGAGGAGTAGGGGAGGAGGAGGGGGGAGGGGGAGGAGGAGGAGGAGGATATGGGGGAGGTGGGAACGGAGGAGGTAGAGGGGGAATGAGAGGGAGGAGGAGGAGGAGGAGGATATGGGGGAGGTGGGAACGGAGGAGGTAGAGGGGGAATGAGAGGGAGATGGTGAGGGGAGGGAGGGATGGAAGGGGGAAGGGGGAGGGGGACGGGAAACGTTTGGATGAGTTATGATGATTTTTGCTGCTGGGGTTTGTTGGAATGTCTGTCTGTCTGTTTGTCTCTGCCTGTCTGTTTGTCTGTCTATCTGTCTGTCTGTATACACGTATGTATACACATGAATACACGTATGTATACACATGAATACACGTATGTATACACATGAATACACGTATGTATACACATGAATACACGTATGTATGCACGTATATATGTATGCACGTACGTACGTACAGCCCACCCACCTCTTATCCACGGAGAGAATGCCGGGCAGATCGTCGTTGAAGTCGCACGTGATGGACATGAGGCCAATGAGCGCCACCATGTACAGGGCCAGGCAGCCCGCCATGACCATGGCCACGGTGCGGGCGGCCGGGCGGAAGCGGCGGATCCACACGCCCCCGGCCACGACGCCCAGGATCACGGAGGTGGTGCCGGAGATGCCTGGGGGGAGAGATGGGAGAGTGAGGGAGAGGGGGAGGGGGAGGGGGAGGGGGAGGGGGAGGGGAGAGGGGGGGGGGGGGGGGGGGGGGGGGGGGGGGGGGGGGGGGGGGGGGGGGGGGGGGGGGGGGGGAGGGGGAGAGGGAGGGAGGGGGAGAGGGAGAGGGGGAGGGAGGGAGAGGGGGAGGGGGAGGTGGGAGGGGGAGGGGAGGGAGAGGAAGAGGGAAAGGGAGAGGGAGAGGGGAGGGAGAGGTGGAGGGGGAGGGGGAGGGGGAGGGAGAGGGAGAGGGGGAGGGGGAGTTAGAGGGAGGGAGAGGGGGAGGGGGAGGGAGGAAGAGGGGGAGGGGGGTGGGAGGGGGAGGGAGAAGGAGAGGGGGAGGGAGAGGGGAGGGGAGGGAGAGGGAGAGGGATGGAGAGGGAGGGGGAGGGGGAATTAGAGGGAGGGAGCGGGAGAGGGAGAGGGAGAGGGGGAGGGGGAGTTAGAGGGAGGGAGAGGGAGAGGGGGGAGGGGAGGGGGAGTTAGAGGGAGATATCTGAAAGTGAGGGAGAGAGAGAGAGAGAGAGAGAGAGAGAGAGAGAGAGAGAGAGAGAGAGAGAGAGAGAGAGAGAGAGAGAGAGAGAGAGAGAGAGAGAGAGAGAGAGATTTGATTTTGATATGTCGAGAGAGAGAGAGAGAGAGAAAGTGAGATAAGCCAGATATGCGGAGCAGATGCTACGCCGGGCTTGTATGCACTGACGCGAGCCCGCCTGTGTCAGCGTGTGCTGACTCGTGAGAGAATGTGCCAACGAGTGTTGACTCGATCTGAGCTTGGTCCTTACCCAACGCAGTGCCCAGCTACGTCAGTAACCGCCAGGTGACAGTGGAAGCTCACGAGCTTGGACGGGACTCGATCTGCCGACCACGGGGATGTGAAGTCGACACGCTACCAATGAGCTAACCAGACGGCTAAAGTGAGAGAGAGGAATGGGGGGGGAGGGAGCCCTCATTTCTCCTCATTTACCTGTGAAGAGCGACGCCTTGGCTTTGCTGGTCCTGAACTGATGCTCGAAGTACTTGGGCATCCAGAAGAATAGTCCCGCTGCTCCCATAATGGCGAAAAAGTCGGCCAAGGCAAGGAACACGACGACCTTATTGGTTAGAATCCTCCCAATGGCCACGCGGAGCTCTGTGATTGGAGGAAAAGATGGAGTACGGTTGTGGCAATGGGTAGCGTTATAATTATTGTTGGTAATCATATATTAATGGTATCGACAGTTATGTTGACTGATATTCATGGTGTTATAGTATTTGAAAATAATTATGAATATACTAATGGTGATGGATATAGTTTAGACGATACTCTTGAAGTGTAAAGCAAAAAAAAAAAAGAAAAAAAAAGAGAGAAAGAAAAAAACAGATGGAGGAGGGTTTTCTAAATGAAAGGAAAACGAATTGTCCTAGAATAAAAATAGGGGATCTAACATGAATTAACATCAAATAGTGAAATTATATAAAAATAAATCAAATAAAGATCATGGTAATAATAATAATAATAACAATGATAATAGTAATGATAATAACAATAATGATAATAATAACAATGATAATAGTAATGATAATATCAATAATAATAAAATAATAATGATCATGATTAAAGAATAATGATGATAATAGCAATAAAAAATAGTACTGATGATAAAATAATAATGATGATGATAGCGATAACAATAATGAAAATAAAACAATAATAATGTAATCACCTTGAATAGAAATCATCATCGTTTCCAAAGTTGTTTTGGTTTTCTCCTGCGAACTCCCATCTCCTGTTTTCTGTTTCGTGTCCATTTTCTTCTTCAAACTCGAATCTCGGCCTCCTCCTCCTCCTGTTCTTTCCCCTCTTTCTCCTGTTCCCCCATTCCATTCTTTCATTCCTCCGTTCCGTTCCTTGGTCCTCGGCTGTTCCAAATTATCGCAAGGAACGACGGATGTGTGGATTATTCCCGGGTCCGAAAACGTGTCCAAGATATGGCGTTGTTGTGCGTCGCCATTTTGTTGTTCGGCATCGCAGTCACTTGACGTTTTCTTTTTCAATTTTCTGAAAAAATGGAAAGGTTTAGGTTTTTCTAATTTTTGATTCGGGGTTATTTCTTTTTTATTTTATTGATTTCATTATGATTATCGTGATTTATATGCTGAATTGAATAGTATTTATTATCTTTTCTGCCATGGATCAGGTTATACGCATCTTCATTATCATTATTATTAACAATGGTTTAGGAGAGGAGGATGACGATTATAGTATTAACAGTAATGGTGATAATATAACAGCAACATCAAGAGTAATAATTATCAAATTGATAATAATAGTAATAATGCAGTACTTTTACTGATAACAATGATGGTAATAGTTACGATTATGAGGATGGCAATTAAAATAGTAATGCTAATAATAAAGATGATGATGAAAATGAATATAGTAATGAAAATTATTATAATGATAATTATAAGATAAATTATCGATAATGAAATCATTAATAATAAAGATAACAATAATTATCTTTACGATAACGACCATCATATCTATAGTAATGAAAATAATATTAATAATAATATCAGTAATACCAACTACTACACAATAACTATAACAATGATACATAACATAAACCACAGACAAAAAAAAAAACACAATTTACCTCGGAAAGAGAACAATTACGAACGCAAAGATAAACATGAAGGTGGAGAAAGTTAGTGGTCCGATCCACCACGCTCCGACCCAGCGCGGATCGCTAGACAGAATACCTGGGGGGGGAAGGGAGCTCTTGAAGAAACATTTTTTTATAAGTATGTTGAGAGAATGAGTAATAGTTATGGGGGGGGGTGTACTTCGTTTTTTTCTCTCTCTTTTTTTCAAACTATAGCTATAA
>BOPN01007242.1:60000-62570 GCA_017312705.2 Penaeus japonicus | reverse complement strand
TGTGGATGAATGTTGGTGTGGGTGAATGCTGATGTGGGTGTATGCGAATGTGGAGGAATGTGGGTGTGGTTGAATGCGGATGTGGATGGATGTTGATGTGAATGAATGTTGGTGTGGGTGAATCTGGATGTGGATGAATGTGGGTGTTTGTATGTGTACATGTGGAAGAGTTGATTGTACATTGAGAAGAGAGAGGGGAGTGTGTTTGTGTGTGGGGGGGGGGGGCGTTGTGTGTGTGTGTGTGTGTGTGTGTGTGTGTATGCTTGTCTGTGTATGTGTGTGTGTGTATGTTTACGTGCTTTGGCTTCTAAGTTTATAAGAAAATGTTCATGTCTGCATGTATGAATTTATGGACGTACATATATTTGTATTTGCATAGACGCATCCATTATAAACGCATATACTTATGCAAATGACATCTAATAAATCGATATGGAATACATGAATATAAACTATACCACAATACGAATAAAAAAATAGACTCAAAATCCATTAAAAGAAAATTAGTGAAGACGTTATACAAAGAAAATTGAAACAAACAACAACATTACTTCATACAAAGGAAATTAAAACAAACAACAGCATTACAAAAACAAGAACACTGGAAGGGAGAGAAGAAAACAAACACAAAAGAAGTGATTGACTGACAGTGAAGAGGCAGCTTGACAATGACTGATTGAACTTGTTTCTTATTCTGTTTTATTATCCTCGTTTGTGCTGCTCCTTCCCTGTTTTTGTTGTTGTTGTTTGTTTGTTTTTGTCGTTGGGGTTATTCTGTGTTGTTGTTTTGTGTTATTGCTCCGTTGTTGTTGTCCTGTTGTTGTTTTGGTTCTGTTGTTGTTGTTCTGTTGCTGTTGTTCTGTTGTTGATTTTGTGTTTTTTCTGTTGTTGTTTTTGTGTGGTTTTGTCCTGTTGTTGGTCTCTGTTGTTTTACCCTATTTTGATGTTATTGTTGTTGTTTTTGTATGTTGTGTACTGGTGTTGTTTTATGTTTGTTCGCTGCTTATTTTCTGTGCTGTGTTTCCTTATTCTGTTGTTATTCGATTTTGTTGTTGGCTGTACATGTACTGTACACACACACACACACACACACAAACACACATAGTGGAAGGGTAAGAATCATTGTATCTCAAAGGTTGTGATACAAAATACTTTGCTTCTGCATGCACTCTTGCTTCAGACGAGCTTCAAGGAAATATATGAAACGAATACATAGAAATGCATGTGCTGTATATACACACACATACACACACACACACATACACACACATACGCATTTACAAACACACACACAAGCAAACACACGCACAAGCAAACACATACACACACACGCACGCAAAAAAAAAAAAAAAAAAAAAAAAAATCACACACACTCACACACACAAAGAAACACACTTCCTCACTCACATACACACCCATTAATACGAATAAACATGTGACTATATAATGCTAATCACATCATACAAGGAACTACATAAAATTCAAAATTCACACACAACGTAACGTAGATGCGTACACACACACACACACGCAAGGAAACGCACACACATCTATCATAATGACTATCATTATAATTATAATCATTATCATTATCATTATCATTATAATCATTATTACTATCATCATAATCATTATTATTATCACTATAATGATTATTATTATCATTATCATCATTATTATCTTTTTATAGCATAGGTAATGAAAATTTCATAATCCGTACTTTTTACACTTCTTAAATCACCTCAACTCTCTTGATAATGATAATCTCTCTCCCTATATCTCTCCATCTCTCTACCTATCTCTCCCTATCTCTCTCTCCTTCCAGCAGAAAGGAGATACATTTGCATTTCTTATTTATAGACCCGTTAAAAGCTGATTCGTATCTATATTAACAAATCGATTTTTTTTCTTTTCTTTTCTTTTTTCGTTTTTTTTTCTTTTTTCGGGAGTGTCGATTTGATGAATGTCTTACACAGCTTGTACTGGTGAACGATAATCATAGATTGTAAACGAAATATATGGCGAGAAGAGATTTTTTTTTTCTTTTGTGTGTGTGTGTGTGTGTGTGTGTGTGTGTGTAAAAAGCAGACAGCGATAATAAAGGTATTAAGCATAATGCTGATGATGATGATAACAATGATGATAATATCAATGTTAAGTAATTATAAGGACAATAATGATAACGATAATAATGATAATAATAATAATAATAATGATAATGATGACAACAATAATGATGATAATAATAATAATAATTTTGTCATGACAATGTCATAATCATCATCACAAAAACAACATTATCATCATCATTAATAACAAGACCAATACCAATAATACCAAACCTCTGAAAATCATATTAATCACAACAACAATAACAACAACAACAGCAACAATAACAAATCACACAAAAGAATCCAAGAATCTTGCTACCTTGCAGAGAACACATGTTGTCGATGAGGGCGTGGCTTCAAGAACTTCACACGTTAACGACTTCTGCATAATTAATAAGCACCTTCGAAAAAAAATGGAAAGGATAATGAATAAGAGACAGAGGAAGGGGGAGGGGGGTG
>BOPN01007242.1:45000-50000 GCA_017312705.2 Penaeus japonicus | reverse complement strand
GGGAGAGAAAAGAAAAACAAAGAGAAAGAGAAAGAGAGGACGAGAGAGAAAAAAAGAAGGAAAGATAGAACCAGATAAACACAAAGACACAAAAAAAAAAAAAAAACAAGCCTTATGCGACGAAACTATTTGCCCAAAACACTAGCCCAGAGCCAGAAAGAAACCGGTAGCCCCACGTCGCTCTGAATAGCCCCCGGGTAGCCCCCCAGAAAACCTCTCGTAGCAAGTGGCATATCTCCCCCCCACCCCACCTCCTACCCCACCCCTACCCCCCTGCGACTCAAATGTAATGGGGTCACCCTGAGGGAAGAGTTAATGGGGAATGGGTAAGAGGAGAGCGGTGTACGTAATCCCTTGTCAATGAGGAAATAATTAACACCCATTTGTTAATAACTTGATAATGATGATAGCGATGGTGATACAAGTAGCGGTAGTCATAGTAATTATGATATATGTGTATATATATATATATATATATATATATATATATATATATATATATATATATATTTGTGTGTGTGTGTGTGTGTGTGTGTGTGTGTGTGTGTGTGTGTGTGTGTATGTGTGTGTGTGTGTGTGTTTGTAATTATGTAAGTGAGTACATATATAATAAAATCATATAATAAAATCCCGTAATAAAAAGTAAAAATAGTAATGTTAATGATGAAAAAGACACTATCATCATCATCATCAATATCATGTCACAGAACGAGATATCTCCCCTGTAAACAGCACACTAAAAAAAACACATGAAAATTATAACAATAAATATAATCGTATCCACCTTAGCTAATGGAAAATGGATTTTAAAACGGAAAACAAAAGAGAGTAAAGGAGATGAAAAAAACAACAACGTAGAGAGAGAGTGATGATAAACTTGTCCAATGGCGGCCGAATGGGATAGGGACCCCGAGTATAATGGCGTTACGCGCATTTTACATCTCTTGTAAATGGACAACAATTGGCTATTTTCGTTGCACATGAATAATTTCTAATAGCTGTAATGGCGGCATTTCGATAATGAAGGGTCGGTATGTCATATTTGTTTGATAAACGTGCTGGTGTTGAATGGAATATTGATGCGCCGTTTCTCTGAATTACGTTTATTTCCTTTATCTTTTGTCTTTTTTTTTCTCTCTCTCTCTCTTTCTAATATTTTTTCTCATTCTTTTTAACGTTATTCATTTTTTTTCTTATTCCTTATTCCTTCCTTCACTTTGATTTATATTCCGCCGAGAAATATGATTAGGACATAAGGAAAAATGTGAATAAAAAGATATGACTATCGTTCTTATTTACAAACGTATATATTCATACTCTCTCTACGGTCATTCTCTTCCTCAGATGAAATAGCGAAATTTGCATAATGAAAAAGTTTGAAATAGAGATAACAGAAGTAGTGCTTATAGATACAAACCAGATATGAAACAAAAGAAATAAGAATAATTAGTTAATTAAATAATTAACTGAATTGAAATAAAACGAAAAAAAATTAAAAATCTGATTTTATTTGTTTTTGTTTATTACTTGGGAAGGGGGGAAGGGGGGAGGGGGGAAGTGGGAGAGGAGGGAGGGGGGAGGGGGGAGGGGGCAGCCATGACAAGAAGGAGGATGTTAAAGGTCGTGCAACATGAACTTGTGTTGCAAGTTTTTTTTTTTGCAATTTTAAGGAGTTAAAAATAGAAATGATAATGAGGATGATAATAATGATAGTGATGATAATGATACTGATGATAAAAATTATAATCATTAATGATTATAACGATAATAACAATAATGATAATCAGATTAAGATAACAATTATAAAGTTAATAATCCTGAAATCATAACGACCATTGAAATAAAACGAATAACATGAATATTGTTACTATCATTATCATCTTTACTATAATGCTGATAATTGCGATAGTAATGTAACAATGACAATAATAACAACGGTAATTATCATCATCATTAATACTAATCATAACAACAGTAACAACATGCAAGAAGCAATACATCTTATCAATAACATGAGATATTGTAATTTTTAAAAATATCTTAGACGAAAACAAAAATCACTCATACACTTAAGAGACGCAACATTCATTACAATGGTTGGTGTCGCGTGTCATTAGCAGTAATGGTTGTAGTTTTATTTAATATAATAGTAGTTTAATAGTATCATTAGGTACAATAGTTGTTGTTGTTGCTGTAGTAATAATAGTAGTAGTAAGGAGGGTAGTAAGTGTACTTGGAATCCCATAAGTGGTCGTAGTAATACCAGCAGTAGTAGTAAGCATAGTGGTATAATAGTGGTATTAATAGCGATAGCAGTTTTAGATAGAATTAATAGCAGATATGGTTTTAATATACAATGAGAATAGCAGAACAATAGGAACAATAGAAACAGATTTTATGGTAATGGTAGCAGTAGTAATCGTATGTTGGTAATTACAATTATAATCTAGAAGGAAGAGAACCCTTATCAGTAATATGGAATTAATTATGTTTAAATAGCAATAGAAGTTGTGTCAATAGCAAACTAGGAGCAGTAGTTGTAGATACTAGGAGGGGGAGTTTGCTAACTGTTTGAGTTTCGTCAGTAGAGCTGCCTTTCTAGAGTGATAGAATCAATACAAAAGCAGTTCTAGGATGATGTAGTTACTAGAGCAGCGGTTCTAGGGGATTGTAGTCAATGTGGTAGTTATTCTAGAGCATTGTAGTAGTAGTTGTAGAACCATGTAGTCAATGCAGTAGTAGTTTTTGAACCATATATTCAATAGTGTAACGGTTCTAGAGCAAAGGTGTCGTTATCAAGATGAAGATGGATGTAACAGCAACAGCGTAAAAGTTCATTAGCAGTGAAACCAATAAAATGATATTTCTAGAGCAGTATAGCAGTTAT
This sequence comes from Penaeus japonicus, assembly GCA_017312705.2. NCBI lineage: Eukaryota > Metazoa > Arthropoda > Malacostraca > Decapoda > Penaeidae > Penaeus > Penaeus japonicus. Next base: position 47,113 of record BOPN01007242.1, on the reverse strand, counting down.
TAAGGAGACAGAGGTCGTAGGCGCGTTAGAGATGAGTTGTTTGTCTAGATTTTACACTAATTCTAGACCCAGTGCAGTTAACACGACAACAAACCTAGAGCAGTGAAACCAACATAACAATTTCTAGAACAAGCATCATCATTATCATCATGACTTCGTGGCCGAGTTAGAGACGAGCTATTTGTCTAAATCCAATCAACATTTCAAACAAATTAAGCTCCAATCCAGTCAACACGACAAACAAAAGCTAGTCTGACGAAGCCCACCATAACAACGAGTCTAGAGCCAAAAGTCGTCGTTATGAAGACGTCGCGGTCGTGTTGGAGATGGGCTGTTTGTCTGGCCGTAGTCGTGGTGTTGCAGAGAGAGACGCTGGCACGGCAGAGGACCTTGCAGGGTTGCCTAGGCGAGTGCGTGGCGGTCAAGAGAGGCGAAGGTTACCAGATCGTCTCGAAGGAGGGCTTTCAAGATCACTTTTTTTTTCTTCTTTTTTTTTCGTTACAAAAAGAAAAAAATACACACACACACACACACACACACACACACACACACACACACACACACACACACACATATATATATATATATATATATATATATATATATATATATATATATATATATATATATATAAGTTGAATTTTGCTTTTTGTGTCTTGTTTTTCAGTTGTTGTTTTTCGAATTTTTGGATCGTGTATTTTTGTTGTTGTTGATGTTCTTGTTTTCTGCCGATGGGTTTTGTAGGAATAGATGGCGAGACGTGTAGGTAAGAGGGAGGTCTTTTTCTCTATATATCAAGAGCATCTGAAAACGACAGCGCCGCGGCCTGGCGAGATGCTCGAAAATATGTGATCGCCATGTGGCATTCTGTTGCCTCGGGCACCGGCGCGCTGTACATTCTTCCTCCTGCTCTCTTCCTCCTCCTCCTCCTCCTACTCCTCCTCATCTTCCTCCTCCTCCTACTCCTCCTCATCTTCCTCCTGCTCTCTTCCTCCTCCTCCTACTCCTCCTCATCTTCCTCTGCTCTCTTCCTCCTCCTCCTACTCCTCCTCATCTTCCTCCTGCTCTCTTCCTCCTCCTCCTACTCCTCCTCATCTTCCTCCTGCTCTCTTCCTCCTCCTCCTCCTGCTCCTCCTCATCTTCCTCCTCCTCCTACTCCTCCTCATCTTCCTCCTGCTCTCTTCCTCCTCCTCCTCTTCACCTTACTCCTGTTCTCCTCCTCCTCCTCCTCCTCTTCACCTTACTCCCGCTCTCTTCCTCCTCCTCCTCATCATCATCATCATCATCCTACTCCTGTTTCTCCTTATCTTCATCTCATTTCCTATCCCTCTTTCTTATCCTCGTCCTTGTTGTTCCTCTCCATCCTCTTCCTTCTTATCCTCATCCTACTTCCTTTCCTTTCTCAGTTCTCTCCTTTTCATCCCTTTAATTCCTCTTCAACCTTATTTTTTATATATCCCTCCTCATCCTACTCCTCTTCCTCATAATCTCCTCCTCGCCTTCTCCTCTTTCTCCTCCATCTCCTTCTCCTTCTCCTCCTCCTCCGTTTCCTTCTCATCTTTCTTTTCCTCCTCCATCTCCTCCTCCTCCTCCTTCTCCTCCTTCTCTTTCTCCTCCTTCTCCTCCTCCTCCGTTTCCCCCTCCTCTTTTTCTTTCTCCTCCTCCTCCTTCTCCTTCTCCTTTTCCTCCTCCTCCTCCTCCTCCTCCTCCTTGTCCTTCTCCTTCTCCTTCTCCTTCTCCTCCTTCTCCTCTTCTTCCGTCTCCTCCTCCTCCTCTTCTTCCGTCTCCTCCTCCTCCTGCTCTTCTTCTTTTTTTCTTCTTTTCTTCCTTTTCTTCTTCTTCGTCTCCTTCTACCAACATCTTTGCCATTTCCAGCACTATACACACTATCAACATTATCACCACTTCCAACACATATCTGCTACTAACCTCAACGCCATTTCCAACACCAAACCCGGTGCCAACATCATCAACACTTCCAAGAGAATACCTTTTGACAACTTCATCGCCACTTCCAACATATACCCACTACCAACAATAACGCTACTTCCAGCACAATACTTATACCAACAACACCTTCACTCCCAACACTATACCCTCTGTCGACATCACC
>BOPN01007242.1:30000-35000 GCA_017312705.2 Penaeus japonicus | reverse complement strand
TTTCTTCTTCTGTCATTTTTGTATTTGCTCTTGTTGTTGCATCATCATCATCATCTTTATAATCCTCGTTGTTTTCCTCGTTGTTGTCATTATCGTCGTCATCATCTTCATCATCATCATCTTTATTATCAGTCCTCATCAGTATCGTCGTATATATATATATATATATATATATATATATATATATATATATATATATATATATATATATATATATATATATATATATATATATATGTGTGTGTGTGTGTGTGTGTGTGTGTGTGTGTGTGTGTGTGTGTGTGTGTAACAAAATTTTAGATTAACATGATTATATACAAAAGTGTGAAAGAGACCGAGAGATAAACAGCCAGACAATCAGAAACACACACACACACACAGAGAGTGAGTGAGTGAGAGAGAGAGTGAGAGTGAGAGAGATAGAGAGAGAGACAGAGACAGAGAGAGAGAGAAAGTTACAGAGAGACAGACAAAGAGAGAGAGAGAGACAGACAGAGAGAAAGAGAGAGATTGAGAGAGAGAGACAGACAGACAGACAGACAGAGAGAGAGATAGAGAAAGAGAATATATATATATATATATATATATATATATATATATATATATATATATATAAATATATATATATATATATATATATATATATATATATATATATATAGAGAGAGAGAGAGAGAGAGAGAGAGAGAGAGAGAGAGAGAGAGAGAGAGAGAGAGAAAGAAAGACAAACAGAGAAAGAGAGAGGGAAGGAAAGAGAGAGAAACAAAATAAAAAGAAAAACAGAAAAAAAGATAGGGAGGGAAAGAGAGAGAAACAAAAAAAAAAAAAAAAAAAACAGAGAAACAGAAAAAAAAGGCAGAAAAAGAATGCGATAGACAGGGAGAGAGGGAAAAGGGACAAGGACAGAAAGAGAGAAAGAGAGAGATAGAGGGAAAGAAAGAACATAAACATAAAGCATCCCTCCCCCCACCCCCCTAAAAAAAAACTCCCACCCGAAGATCACAAAAGGGCACATAAAAAAGGGTGATAAAAAGTGGGCATAGGAGGAGGCATAGAGGTGAAAGACCCCGAAAGGACACGAGGGAACAGGATAAGAGAAGGGAGGGGAGGGGGGTGGGAAGGGAGAGAAGGATGGGGGAGGGGAGGGAGAAAGGGAGTGATGGGGGTAGGGGAGGGGGGATGAGGTAGAAGAGAAGGGGAGGATGGGGGTAGGGGAGGGGGGTAGAAGGGAGAGAAGGATGGGGGAGGAGGGGGGTAGAAGGGAGAGAAGGATTGGGGGGGGATGAGGTAGAGGAGAAGGGGAGGATGGGGGTAGGGGAGGGGGAAAGAAGGGAGAGAAAGATGGGAGGAGGAGTTAAAGGAGAAGAGGAGGAGGGGGTAGAGGGGAGAGAAGGATAGGGAGGGAGGTAGAATATAAGGGGAGGATGGGGGTAGGGGAGAGGGGGGAGGGGAAGGGGAGATAAGGATGGGGGTAGGGTAGATGGGATAGAAGGATAGGGGGTAGGGTAGTGGGGGGAAAAGGGGAAGGAGTTGGGAAAGAGGGAAGGAGGGAGATGGGATGGGGGAAAGGGAGGGAGGGAGGGGAGAGGAATGGGGGGTAGGGGGTAAGGGGAAGTATAAAAGAAGGAAGGAGGGGGAAGGGGGTAGGAAAGGAAGGTGATGGAGTGGAAAGGGAGGGAGGGAAGGGGAAGATATAGAAGAGGGGAGGAAGAAAAGGCAAGGATGGAGGGAGGAGGATATGAAAGAAGAGGGAAACGAGAGGGATGGAGAATAAAAGCAGGAAGAAGGGAAAAGGAAGAGGAGAAAGAAGGGAGGAGGGAAGAAGAAAAGAAAAGGAAGGGAGGAAGGAGGCGAAACAAAATGAAGGAAGAAGAAGAAGGATTGGGGAGAATAATAGAGGAAAAGAAGAAGAGAAAATAAAGAAGGATTGTGAAAGAAGGAAAACATGCACGGATGGGAAAGAAAGAGGAAAAAGAGGAAAGTAAGAGGAAAGAAGAGGGAAGGAAGAGGAAGAGGAGGAAAAAAATAAAGGAAGGGCACAGAGGAAGAGGCTAATATAAGGAGAGGGAGTAAAGAAGAAACAGTAATAAGGAAAAGGAACTAGGAAAAAAGGAGAGCAGAATGGGGAATAAGGAATAAAAAAGAGAGAAGAATGAGGAAGAGGGGGAAAAGGAGAAAAGAATGGGGGATAAGGAATAAAAAAGAGAGAAGAATGAGGAAGAGGGGGAAAAAAAGGAGAGAAGAATGGGGGATAAGGAATAAAAAAGAGAGAAGAATGCGGAAGAGGGAAAAAAAGGAGAGAAGAAAAAGGAAGACGGAAAAAAGTGACAGTAAAAGGGAGAGGAATGGGAAAAGAAAGAAAGAGGAAAAAGAAGGAAGAGGAGCAGATATAGAAGAGAGATAACAAAGATAGATAGATAGAGAGAGAGAGAGAGAGAGAGAACAATGAGAGAGAAAGAGAAAGAGGGTGGGGGAGAGGAAGAGGGGGAAAAAACAGGGAACGAAGAGAACAGGAAGAAGGGAATAGGGTGGAGGGTAATGGGGGAAGGGGGGAGGGAATGGTAGAGGGGGGAGTAGGGGTAGGAGACAGTAGGGGAGGGGGGGAGGGAATGGTAGAGGGGGGAGTAGGGGTAGGAGACAGTAGGGGAGGAGGGGGGAGGAGGGGGAAGGGAATGGTAGAGGGGGAGTGGGGGGAGAGGGAATGGTAGAGGGGGAGTAGGGGGGAGGGGGGTATTGGTTCTCCATTAGCCAGCTGGCGAAGGTGGTCGTGACGTAAGGGTTCCTGGAGAACAGGTGTGGAGCGAGGGTGTCGTTTCTGGGGAGGTGGAGTGAAGTCTGGGTGGATGGAAGGTGTGGAGGGAGAGCGGGAAGGGTGTGGAGGGAGAGGGGGGGAGGGTGTGGAGGGAGAGCGGGAAGGGTGTGGAGGGAGAGGGGGGGAGGGTGTGGAGGGAGGGGGGGGGTAGGATGGTTTGGGTGGATGGAGGGATGAGTGGAGGGGGTGGATGGAGGGTTTGGGTGGATGGAGGGTTTGGGTGGATGGAGGGTGTGGAGGGAGAGGGAGGGTGGAGTGAAGGATGGAGGTTTGGGTGGATGAAGGGATGAGTGAAGGGGTGGAGGGAGGGTTTTGGTGGATGGCAGGGGGGAGGGAGAGATGGGTGGATGGAGGGGATAATAACAATGATAGTAATAATAATAATAAAAATAATAATGATAATGATAATGACTATGATGATAACAATGAAAATAATGATAATAATGATAATAATAATAATAATGATAATAATAATAATAATAATAATAATAATAATAATGGTAATGATAATAATGATAACATTAATAATGATAACAAAAATATTAATGGTAATGAAATAATGATAATGATAATAATGATGACAATGATAATATTATATAACAAAACTGATAATGATAATAATGACCATCATTAGTAATTCACACACTTAAGACCTAAAAAATCATGAACACAATTAGAAATGTTATGTTAGAATAAGATATGTTAATAAACCTCAGTGATATCTAAATTAACATGGGCCGATGTCGAATCTTGAATTTTAAATTGAAGATTGGGTTGCGAGCTGAGATGATCGTTCTTTATGCTATATTTTGTTGTTGTTGATGTTGTGGTTGTATCATTACCATTATCATCATTCCTATCATTATCCTCATCATTATCATCATTATTAATATTAACATCATTATTATTATCCTTATCACCTCTCCTGTTATTTCTCCTCCCTTCCCTACCTCAGTTTCATTTTTGATATTGTCTCCTCCCTTCGTCATTTATTTACCTCCTATTCTTCTACTTCCTCTATCTTCTACTTTTTCTTCATATTCTTATTCTGCTTCCATTTTTTATATTTTAAACTTTCCCCATCCCATTCTTCTTCTTCCATTTCTTCGTTTTCTTCTTCTCCTTCTTCTTCTTCCTCGTTCTCTGCTTCTTCCCCTTTTTCTTTTTCTGTTTCTTTGTTTGTCTTTCATTCTTTTTCCCTCTCCTGTCTCCCTTTTTCACGCAACCCCTCTTCTCTCTTTTCTTCTCCCTCTTTTCGTCCTCTTTCCCCTCCCCTCTCTTCCAATTTCCTTCCTTTCTCTCTTTTTCTTCCCCTCGCCCTCCTTTCTCTCTTCTCCCCCTCCCCCTTCCGTCCCTTCGGCCCTCTATTTGTCTCATCTCTCCCCTCATCCGTACTTTTTTCATCTCTCTCTCTCTCTTTCTCTCTCTCTCTCTCTCTCTCTCAATCTCTCTCTCTCTCTCTCTCTTTTAGTCCCCTTCAGCCTCCCCCTTTCTCTCCCCTCTCCCTCACCCCATCCCGAGGAAGGAGGTGAAGGAGGAAGAAGAGGAGAAGGAGGAAGAAAAGGAGGAAGAGGAGGAAGAGAAGAGGTAGATTTGTAAGTCATGAATATAACGTAGAAGTAGGAAATATAAGAACTAAGAAGAAAAAATGACAAAGATTAAATCAATACTAGACAGTTAAAAAGGACAGGTGCATTGACAGATGTTCACTATATACAGGTGTCATGTAAATTAATGACCTTACACCAGATCAATTTTGCTTTCTCTCTCTCTCTCTCTCTCTCTCTCTCTCTCTCTCTCTCTCTCTCTCTCTCTCTCTCTCTCTCTCTCTCTCTCTCTCTCTCTCTCTCTCTCTCTCTCTCTCTCTCTCTCTCTCACACACTCTCTCTCTCTCTCTCTCTTTCTCTCGTCCCTTGTCTCTCTGTGACTCATTCTCTCTTTATCAATATTTCTACCTATCTATCTATCTACGTATCACTACCTTTTCTTTAATAATGATATTAATAATAATAAAGATAATGATAACAGTAACAAAAATAACGATCATGATAAAAAAGGATGATTTTTAATAATGATGATGATGATGATGATAATAACATCAATGATAATGGAAATAACAAAAATAATAACAATGACAATAATGATATCAGTAATGTTGATGATACTGATAATGATAAAAATGTTACCG
>BOPN01007242.1:7500-12500 GCA_017312705.2 Penaeus japonicus | reverse complement strand
CACGTCTTACCCCTTTCTCAATTTCTTCTTACTCTTTCTTCCACAAATCACGTTACTCATCACATATATGCTTTTCCTCTCATTCTTCCCGTTTCTTTTTCTTATCCTCTCTCTTTTCTTTTTCTTTCCTTCCTCCGTTTAACCTTTTCCCACTTACTTTTCCCTCATATATTTGTTTTCCTCCTCCCATCTTTCTCCTCTTCCCCTCCCTCTTTTTCTGCTTTCCGTTTCCTATTTCCACTCATCCCTCTCACCTCGTCCACTTCCTTTTACCTTTATTCCTGTCTCTTTTTTTGTGTTTTGTTTCTTCTTACCTCTTCCCTTTTCCATTTCCCCCCTGTGTTTACTCTTCTCCCATTCCATTTTCCTCTTCCCTTTTCCTCCCCTAGTCTCTTTTTCCTTCCTCCATCCCTCTTTTCACACAATCTTTTCTTCTCACCCATTCCACTGTCATTCATCTCTTCCCACCTCCCCTTTCCCCCCTCATTCCACAATCCTCTTTCCTCCAATCAGACGCGAGCGAGACGGAGCGAGTGACCAATCACAGCCCATCTTGCATCCATCTTAGAGAATCACATGGCCCAATCGGGGAAAGGTCACGTGGTTTAATTAAAAGCCACTTGGACCAATCAGGTGTTGCCACGTGGACCAATTACCAATTATAACTCGCGAGAAACCAATCAAGTAGCGTAGAATTGGATCATGATCAACCAATTATGATTCTTGTTGGTCTGAAATGAGCTGTTTGAAATGACGTAACGAATTTAAAGTTGAATGTATTACTATCTTGGCTAATGAAAATTTGACTATAAAGATTTGTTACGAGATAGAAGTTGATGTTTTTTGTCTATTTCTATCTTTTGTCTTCTTATTTTTGGAGGTCAAGGGCAGTTTCTTTCTTCTCTATCTTTCTATCTGTTTGTCTGTGTCCCTATGCGTCCATCTCTCTCTCTCTCTGTGTCTATCCATCTCTCTCTCTCTCTCTCTCTCTGTGTCTATCCATCTCTCTTTCTCTCTCTATCTCCCTCTCTGTCTATCCATCTCTCTCTGTCTCTCTCTCTTTCTCCCTAATTTTCCAATTCGCTCACATTAGTTCCAGGCCCCACCCCCCCGCCCCCGAAAAAAATAAAAACCAAAAAAGACACACAAAAAAAGTATTTCCTTTGTGTGAGGAGACACTGAAAGGTCACACTCCAGCCTCAAGTGTGAGTCACAAACCCCATCGCTTTGTGAGGCATATCTTATATCAGCTGTGTCGAGTTTATAGCTTAACGTGACTTGTTTTTTTTTCATCTTTCTATCTTCTCTCTTTTCTCTCTCTCTCTCTCTTTCTTTTTTTTTTTTTTTTTTTTTTTTTTTTGGTGTTTACGTTATAGTTTTTGCTTTTGCTTTCATGTTTATTACGGGGAATCTCCCATACCTTATTATTACTTTCTTTATTCTTTCGTTTTTTTTTGTGTGTGTGTTTTTTGTCTTATGTTCGTTGCTGTTGTTTTTGTCGTTTATGTTTTGGTAATTTTTTTTTTTTTTGCTTTTTATCTATCTTCCCTGTCAACAGGTTAACTATATAAGTGTATGTTGCCTATTACCCCGGAAGAGGTAGAGGGAGAGAGAGAGAGAGAGAGAGAGAGAGAGAGAGAGAGAGAGAGAGAGAGAGAGAGAGAGAGAATGGGATAGATAGAGGCAGACAGACAGAAAAACAAACAGAAGAGAGTGAGAAAGAGGCAGAGAGACAGAGAAGCCTCGTACACACCAAAATACAACATCTAGAGACAGTCACCTGACAACATATCTCGACTGTTGCAAGATAATCGAGATACAATCACGTGACTATCAAACGGTAGTCCAGAAACATACTTGGAGATCAGCTGACTATAGTCTCTGGATTGTCTCTAGCAAGTGTTCTATTTATAGACATTTGGGCTACTTTCCTGGACTCGCTGGGAGACAAGATATATATATATATATATATATATATATATATATATATATATATATATATATATATATATATATATATGGAATCGTGTCTTTGGGGTGTTTTGTGACTTTCGTGTGACCTTTGATGGTTAAAGTATCTTGTTTACGTGGACGAGAGACAGTCGGGAAACAGACAAGCAAGTAAGTCGCATGACCTTTCGTGGTTAAATTATCTTGTTTACGTGGAAGGGAGGCAGTCGCGTAACAGACAACCAAGTAATTCGCATGACCTTTGATGGTTAAAGTATCTTGTTTACGTGGACGAGAGACAGTCGCACAACAGACAAGCAAGTAAGTCGCATGACCTTTCGTGGTTAAAGTATCTTGTTTACGTGGACGGGAGACAGTCGCGTAACAGACAAGCAAGTAAGTCGCATGGCATTCGTTGATTGAAGTATCTTGTTTACATCTCGCAACTGTCACTCGATTTTTGAGACAGTTTCGAAACATTCCAAATACAGTGACAAAGTACAGTCTTTGTGTATCACGTATTTGGTAATCCATTGATATACTTACCTCTCATATTCATAACCTACCATCCATACCTATCTGCCTACCCACCTATTTACCTTTGATTATTCTCTCTCTTCTCTATTCACGCCTCTATCCTTCTTGTTATCATCGTCTCGTAGCTCTAGACAAGAAGCAGAAATAATGCCTTGATCCTGGAGTGGGCTATGACGTCACACCCGCCGCCCAGGTCCGTCACGAACGCGTCGGATTAACACGGATTCCACTTTTTCTCCTGCTTCTTCTTCTCGTTCTTCTTCTCTTTGTTTTTCTTGTTCTCTTTCTTTATCGGTTGTTTTTATTATTTGCTTTTCTTTTTTGTTTTGTTTTTCTTCCTTCTTTTAATAATTATATTCGTCTTTATTCTTATTTTCATCTCTTTCTTCCTTTTCTTCCCTTTTTCTCTTTTTCGTTCTTTTTCTTTTCTTCTTCTCTTCCTCTTCTTTTTATTCTTCTTCTTCTCCTCTTCTTTTTCCTGTTCTTCTTCCAATTTCATTTCTTCTCTTCGTTATATTCATTTTTTTACTTATTCTTCTCTCCCTCCTCCTTGTTCAGCATTTATTTCCTTCTTTCTTCTCCCTTTTTTATCACTTTTTTCTTTTTCCTCCGCCTTTTCTATCTCCTCTTTTTTTCAACAAGTGCTTATTCTCTCTCTCTCTCTCTCTCTCTCTCTCTCTCTCTCTCTCTCTCTCTCTCTCTCTCTCTCTCTCTCTCTCTCTTTTATTTTTTTTTTTCTTCACATTTAACAATTATCTTTATATTCGCAACTGCCATTCTACTCTCCCTGTCATTATTGTCATTTTACAATTCCTTGTTTATTCAATTTTCTCTTTCTCCTGTTTTTCTCTCGTTGTTGTGTAACCGTCTCGCTCAAAACAAAACGGGGGAAGGAGAGCAATCACAGCCGGAAGTGGTGTCAGATGACCTTCCCACCCCACCCCCTCCCCCCATCCTCTCCCTCCCCCTTCCCCTCCCAGGGTCTCTATCTCTCCCCCTCCCCTCCCCCTCCCAGGGTCTCTATCCCTTCCCCTCCTCTTTCTCATCTCGTCCTCTCCCTCTTTCCCTCGCTTTCTATAATCCCCCCTTGCCCCCCTCCCCGGGTTTCTCTATCCCCTCCCCCTCCTCCTCCCCCGAGCCTCATCTTTCCTCTCTCTTTCCCTCGTACCCTGTTATCCTCCGCCCCCCCCCCACTCCCCCTCTTGCTCCCCCCTTGTCCCCGTTTATCCCTCCTTCTCACTCCTCTCATCCTCCTTCCCCTCTTTCTTTAGACTTCATGACCCTCTGCCCCCATCTCCTATCAACCCCCCTCCCCCCCTCCATTCTCATCTACCCTAACCCCCTCACATGCCCTACTGGCCCCCCCCCTCCTCCATCCTCATCTCATATAACCCCCCCCCACCACACACACTATCTCTCTTTTCCCCACTCCCCTCTAACTTCTCTCCCTCTCTCTCTCTATTCTTCTTCATCTCTCTCTCTCTCTCTCTCTCTCTCTCTCTCTCTCACTCTCTCCCCGTTTCCCCTATAATCCCCCTCTCCCCTCATCCCCCTCCCTCCAAATGGGAATGTGATACCATACAAGATGGCGAATAAACTCTCACCCCCCCCCCCCTCTCGTTCTATCTTTCCTCCTCCTTTCCCCTACCGCGTCTTCTCCCCCCCCCCCCCCCCCCCATCCCTCGTCTTCTCCTCCCCTCTCTGCCCTCAACGGTCAACCTTGCGTGTGGTCCGACCCCTCGGAAGGTCAGGGGGAGTGAGGGGAGAGGAGATTTTCCTTCTTTTATTGTTTTTGTTTCTATTTTTACCATATTATTTCGTTATTCATCACATGCTGTTAGAGAGAGAAAAGGGGGAGGGAGGGAGGGAAGGAGGAAGGAGGGAGAACGAGAGAGAGAGAGAGCGAGAGAGAGAGGAAAGAGAGGGGGGAGGGGAGAAAGAGAGGATAGAAAAAGAGAGAGAGCACGTGAGACAAACATATAGACAGACAGAGAGAGGGAGAGAGAAGTGTAAGTAAACGTGTATGTGAGTGAGTGTGTGCGTGTGCGTGTGCGTGTGTGTGTGTGTGTGTGTGTGTGTGTGTGTGTGTGTGTGTGTGTGTTTGCGCGCGCGCGCGGGCGTGTGTGTGTGTTCTTTTCTTATCCTTACAATCAATCTTTCTCCCTTTCTCCGCCTCACTGACTTGTCTTGACCCCTTGTCACCTTTCTAGATAATACTATTTTTCACATCTTCCCCTTGTCATCAATTATCACTCATTACCTCTATTTTCTTTTCGTGTATCTTTCGTCTTCTACTTTTCCATTTGAATCAACCAGTATCTTTTTCTATTGTTACGTGTTTTTTGTTTGTTTTAGTTCCCCCTCCGATTTTGATTTTTTTTTTCTTTTTCTTACAGTTTCTCTCTTTCTCTCTCTCTCTCTCTCTCTCTCTCTCTCTCTCTCTCTCTCTCTCTCTCTCTCTCTCTCTCTCTCTCTCTCTCTCTCTCTCTCTCTCTCTCTTTCTCTCTTTCTCT
>BOPN01007241.1:53812-56312 GCA_017312705.2 Penaeus japonicus | reverse complement strand
GCGCCTGGATTCACGTAAACTAATCAACATTTCTACCCAGATCGACCTATACTCGCTTGCCAAAAGTAAACTCATGGCGCTATAGTCTTCCTTTTTTTTTAAAGAAATTAACGTCCTTCTTCAGCAAGTCACCTGTTCCCGCCTCGATCACATTGCAGACTCCCATGCAACTGATTGTAAAGTGATCATCGACCGCATGCTCATGTGCAGTGATTTGCGTTCACAATGTTAGCATCGCACATATAGCTACCATATCAAGGAGCGGTTGCTGTTTATATCATGATCATCCATCTATCTATTTCCATATCTATATATCTATATCTGTCTATAGTTGATATATATATCCGTTGACCTATATACATAGCTATTTATCTATAAAAGATGTATCTGAATCTATAAATGCAGGTATATCTACCCTTCAGATCTAATCTACCTGTACTTACGACTCTACGTACGTACGGTGACACGCGTTGCACAGGAGTAGATGGGAATGTACTCCGTCAAAGTCGAGCCCTAGTCATCGGTGATGCTACTGACCAGATTGTCTTCCGTGTTTCTCTGTTGGCAAGTAGCACGGCGTCGGCGTCTAGCTTCCAGAGCAACGGAGGGGTTCCAGACCGAGCTAGAGCTATGCGCCATTTTCGGACCGGAAATATCTACGTGTCGATCCGGATCAAGGCCGAGGACCGCAGCTTCGTCATGGGCATAGAGCTAAACCTGGTCATGAGCATCGAGTTCGACGTCCAGTCCTTGACGACCCTCACCGACTTGTCCGACGAACCTTGTTGCTCGAGGAACCTGTCGAAGCTTCTTCGCCGACAAGCATCATGCCCTTACGCAGGGTCAAGTTATGCGCAGGAGATGATTTGCTAAAATCATTATTATCATCACAGTAAGTTCCATATATTTCCATATATCTTACAGACACGTGCGATCAGGACAAAAGAGAGACAGAGAAAAAAGGAGAAAAATAGAAAACAAAGAGACAGAAAACGAAGAAATAGAACAAACAGCAAACATATACAAAACAGCCATGCATAAATCCCACTGCTCTCACCCACCTAACTCCTATTTTACCCAACCCCCCTCATATAAAAAAGCTGAAAGAGCATTTCCGGATGAAATTATCCTTGTTTTTAATAAATCAAGTAAATGCACAAATGAGACAAATTCGTGCCATAAAATGTTTCCACTAGCTATGCGAAAGGAAGTCGATGCTGTTAATCTGCGGAGTCTCCACTCCACTTTTCACTGTATAAATACGACCGGTGGCCATTTTTATTTTGTTCATAAATCAAGATCATATTTGCTTATTTTATTCTCCAGCCCCCCCCCCTCCCATCCTTTTGTTCCCTATTCATGTACTTTATTGAGCTTAACCTTATCCGCTTCATTATTTTTAATAAAAAGAAATTCATGCATCTCCCGTGCAAAATCTAGGATAAACTGCAGAGTTTTCAGTAACTCATTTGTTAGGTTTTCCGTCGGACTTTATAGCTAATATGGACTTAAAAGTCAGAGCCAATATTAGTGAGTATGAAATCTTCATTTTTAACATTTGCAATAAGACACTTTTTCCTCTATGTTGTGAGGAACACCCATGTGTGTCTATTAATGCACTGTCTGCTTTTCTGTTTATCTCTCTATGCCTATTCATCTATCTAGGATTATATATATATATATACATATATATATATATATATATATATATATATATATATATATATATATATTCATATACATATATATATATGTATAGAAATAATAATATAATAATAATAATAATATATATATATATATATATTTATATATATATATATATATATATATATATATATATATATATATATATATACATATACATATATATATATAATAATAATAATAATAATAATATATATATATATATATATATATATATATATATATATATATATATATATATTAATAATAATAATAATAATAATAATAATAATAATATATATATAATAATATATATTTAATAATAATAATATATATTATATATATATAATACTTTTTTAATATCTAATAATATATATATAAATATATATATATATATATATAATAATAATAATAATAATACATATATATATATATATATATATATACATATATGAAAGGATATTAATATATGTAAATAATAATAATATACGTAACGTAATAATATATAATAATAAATATAATAATAATAATAATAATAATAATATGATAATATAATAATAATAACAATAATAATAATATACATATACATATAAATATTTATATATATATATATATATATATATATATATATATATATATATTTATATATATATATATATACATAATAATAATAATAATAATAATAATAATAATAATAATAATAATAATAATAATAATAAATGTAAAAATGTATGTATTCATATATATATATATATATATACATATTCATATATATATAATATAATATATATATATATATATATATATATATCTTTAT
>BOPN01007240.1:52500-57500 GCA_017312705.2 Penaeus japonicus | reverse complement strand
TCCAACGCGGCACGGGCCCGCCCACAAGAGGAATCCGAACCGAAGTGGGCGGGAAGACGTCTCTTCCACTAAGGATGTGGGACGTATGTCGACTTCATGTGCACGGCGGCTGGCAGTTATTGCCGATGCTAGCAATTGCAGGATATCTCTGATGGCAGTTGCATGTGCAAGTGGAGCTGGAATGACTTTGCCGATCCTCATCTGGTCTTGTCCTCCTAGGATGCGCAGTGAGGCTGCTCGTCCTCGGCTACCTTAAGATAATCGCGTGTATTAAGATATCTTAAGATAATTGCATAAGTTAAGATATCTTAAGATAACCGCATAAGTTAAGATATCTTAGAATAATTGTATAAGTTAAGATAACAAGATAATCGCATAAGTTAAGGTATTTGAAGATGATATATTAAGACATCTTAAGATAATCGCACGTTACGACATCTTAAAATAACTGCATAAGTTAAGATATCTTAAGATAATTGCATAAGTTATCTTAGGATAATATTTAAGGCGTCTGAAGATAATCGTATATGTTAAGATATAAGATAATCGTATATGTTAAGATATAAGATAATCGTATGTATTAAAAAATCTTAAGATTATCGCATATGTTAAGTTATATTAGAATAATCGCATAAGTTAAGATATCTTAAGATAGTTGCATAAGTTAAGATATTTTAGGATATATCAAGGCGTCTTAAGATAATCGTATATGCTAAGATATGATATAATTGTATGTATTAAAAAATCTTAAGATAATCGCATAAGTTAAGATATCTTAGGATAATATATCAAAGTGTTTTAAGATAATCACACATGTTAAAATATCATAAGATAATCGCATGTATTAAAAAAATCTTAAGATAATCGCATATGAACTGAGCTCATTGTGACAAATAGATAAAAAGGTATAAATGAGACTGAATATTTTCACAACACAAGAGATGTAATTTACGCGTTTCGGGTTACCCCGTCTTCAGAACTACAAGCTACATCCAGTTAACATGAATATATATATATATATATATATATATATATATATATATATATATATATATATATATATATATATATATATTATATATATATACATATATAGTCACGAGCTGACGACCCAGCTGATTCCCGTGACCTCTCGCTCGTTGTCCTCCTGATAGACGTTGCCGCGACCTTCGATAATTTGAAGCGACCTGACGCTGTGTTCATGTTCTCCTCCGTCGCGATGTATTCTAAGATAATCGCATATATTAAAAAAAAATCTGAAGATAATCGCATATATTAAAATATCTTAAGATAATCGCATATGGTAATATATATTTTAAGATAATCGCATATATTAAAATATCTTAAGATAATCGCATATATTAAAATATCTTAAGATAATCGCATATATTAAAATATCTTAAGATAATCGCATATGTTAATATATCTTAAGATAATCGCATATATCAGGATATCTTAAAGTAATGCCACATATTAGGATTTCTTAAGATAATCGCATATATCAAAATATCATAGTTTAATCACATATATCAAGATACATTTAAAAATCATATATATTAAGATATCTTAGGATAATCGCACATATCAAGATATCATAAGATAATCACATATATCAAGATTTACTAAGAGAATCGTACATATAAGTCTACATTAAGTAAAGATAATCATATTCATTTAGAAAGCAAATCTTAGAGACCGTTTCTACTTAGTGTTTCATAATTAATATTCATGATTCATTAACCTTATGGTATGATGCCTTAAGTTTTGAATCTCTTAAACTAATGATATAATGCGTTTATGATACATTACAAGTGTGAAATTTCCCAGTTAAGATTTATGGTATGAAAGTCTGGTGTCGGAAGAGGCATTAATGAATCGAAAAAAAAAAAAGAATTTAATCACCTTATTTGATAACTCTCTTGTCACATAACGTTTAGGTGGAATTTTGTAAACCTTATGTATAGATGACTTAGGGAACAAAATATATTGTAGGTATGGATGTCTTTAAGTGATATTTAATTCCCTGTTGATTTAATGATTCGTTACGTTTAATGGGTGACATGAAGGGAAATTAGTAGTTTTGAGATGTTGAAAACCGACTTTTAAAATGTCGATTATTCAAAATGTAAACTCTATCTCTTTCTTTCTCTCTCTCTCTCGCTCCCCCTCTGTCTCTCGCTCCATCTCTCTCTCTCTCTCTGTATCTCTCTCTCTCTCTCTGTCTCTCTCTCTCTCTCTCTCTCTCTCTCTCTCTCTCTCTCTCTCTCTCTCTCGCTCCATCTCTCTCTTCCTCGTTCTCTCTCTCTCTCTCTCTCTCTCTCTCTCTCTTTATCTATCTATCTCTCTGTATGTGTTTGAAGTAGGAATGATTGAATGTTCCTTTTTATTATCATTCTTTTTTATATTTCGAGCTGTGTGACACTGACTACGCACCTGATTTCACATGCACAGCCCATGACGGTGCCTGCCATGCCTCGTCAGCTGTCACTACCTCGGTTCACTATGACTGGTGCTCGTTGAATACAAAGAAGTTTTTTTTTTATGACAGAGACTGAACTTCATTTTGGTTTATGCTCAGGTGTCTGGTGTTAATGGAGTCGAGACAAGACAGGCGGGATATTTCATAGAGTATTTTAAATAAATGTTTGAATAAAGACGTGCACAAACAAACATACATGCACCTATACACACGCACACAGACACAGACACGCGCGCACACACACACACACACACACACACACACACACACACGTACGCACACACACGCACACACACACGCACGCACACACACACACACAAAGAGAAAGAGAGATAAATAGATAGAGATAGAGATAGATAGATAGATAGATAGAGAGAGAGATAGAGAGAGAGATAGAGAGAGAGAGAAAGGAAGAGAGACAGAGAGAGAGAGAGAGAGAGAGAGAGAGAGAGAGAGAGAGAGAGAGAGAGAGAGAGAGAGAGAGAGAGAGAGAAAACAACAGAATGGGAAATACGCGACACAATAAGACCAAGGGCAAGACCAATGACTAGATGGCGGGATAAAATAGCGAATTTCGCAGGAGTAAACTGTAATGAGAGCACACAAGACCGGAATGACTGGAAAAGATTGAAAGAGGCCTATGTCTTGCAGTGGAATGATAATGGCTGATGATGATATATATATATATATATATATATATATATATATATATATATATATATATATATATATATTTACTAATCTATATAAACATACACCTTATATATATTTCATGCACTCCTTTCTTTTCTCGTGTCCAACGCGGCACGGGTCCGCCCACAGAAGGAATCCGAACCGAAGTGGGCGGGGAAGGCAGTCTCTCTTCACAAGGATGTGGGACGTATGTCGACTTCATGTGCACAGCGGCTGGCAGTTATTGCCGATGCTAGCAATTGCAGGATATCTCTGATGGCAGTTGCATGTGCAAGTGGAGCCACAGAGATGACTTGCCGATCCTCATCTGGTCTTGTCCTGCTAGGATGCGCACTGAGGCTGCTCGTCCTCGGCTATCTTAAGATAATCGCGTGTATTAAGATATCTTAAGATAATTGCATAAGTTAAGATATCTTACGATAATCACATGTATTAAGATATCTTAAGATAATTGCATAAGTTAAGATATCTTAAGATAACCGCATAAGTTAAGATATCTTAGAATAATTGCATAAGTTAAGATAACAAGATAATCGCATAAGTTAAGATAACAAGATAATCGCATAAGTTAAGGTATTTGGAGATGATATATTAAGACATCTTAAGATAATCGCACGTTACGATATCTTAAAATAACTGCATAAGTTAAGATATCTTAAGATAATTGCATAAGTTATCTTAGGATAATATTTCAAGGCGTCTGAAGATAATCGTATATGTTAAGATATAAGATAATCGTATATGTTAAGATATAAGATAATCGTATATGTTAAGATATAAGATAATCGTATATGTTAAGATATAAGATAATCGTATATGTTAAGATATAAGATAATCGTATATGTTAAGATATAAGATAATCGTATATGTTAAGATATAAGATAATCGTATATGTTAAGATATAAGATAATCGTATATGTTAAGATATAAGATAATCGTATGTATTAAAAAAATCTTAAGATAATCGCATATGTTAATATATATTAGAATAATCGCATAAGTTAAGATATCTTAAGATAGTTGCATAAATTAAGATATTTTAGGATAATATATCAAGGCGTCTTAAGATAATCGTATATGCTAAGATGTAATATAATTGTATGTATTAAAAAATCTTAAGATAA
Source organism: Penaeus japonicus (assembly GCA_017312705.2). Lineage (NCBI taxonomy): Eukaryota > Metazoa > Arthropoda > Malacostraca > Decapoda > Penaeidae > Penaeus > Penaeus japonicus. The sequence goes on along the minus strand of BOPN01007240.1, from coordinate 53,204 downwards.
TCGCATATGATAAGATATCTTAAGATTATCGCATAAGCTAAGATATCTTAGGATAATATATCAAAGTGTTTTAAGATAATCACACATGTTAAAATATCATAAGATAATCGCATGTATTAAAAAAAATCTTAAGATAATCGCATATGAACTGAGCTCATTGTGACAAATAGATAAAAAGATATAAATGAGACTGAATATTTTCACAACACAAGAGATGTAATTTACGCGTTTCGGGTTACCCCGTCTTCAGAACTACAAGCTACAACAAGTTAACACGAACATATATATATATATATATATATATATATATATATATATATATATATATATATATATATATATATATATATATAGTCAAGAGCTGACGACCCAGCTGATTCCCGTGACCTCTCGCTCGTTGTCCGCATGATAGACGTTGCCGCGACCTTCGATGATTTGAAGCGACCTGACGCTGTGTTCATGTTCTCCTCCGTCGCGATGTATTCTAAGATAATCGCATATATTAAAAAAAAAATCTGAAGATAATCGCATATATCAAAATATCTTAAGATAATCGCATATATTAAAATATCTTAAGATAATCGCATATGTTAATATATCTTAAGATAATCGCATATATCAGGATATCTTAAAGTAATGCCACATATTAGGATTTATTAAGATAATCGCATATATCAAAATATCATAGTTTAATCACATATATC
>BOPN01007240.1:45000-47500 GCA_017312705.2 Penaeus japonicus | reverse complement strand
GAGAGAGGAGAGAGAGAGGAAAAGAGAGAAAAGGAAGAGAGGAAAGGAAAGAGAGAGAGGAAAAAGGAGAGAGAGAGGAAAGAAGGAAAGGGTGATGATGAAATAAATAATAAATGAATAAATAAATAAATAAATAAATACACACACACACACACACACACACACACACATACACACACACACACACACACACACACACACACACACACACATATATATATATATATATATATATATATATATAGAGAGAGAGAGAGAGAGAGAGAGAGAAAGAGAGAGAGAGAAATTGTGAGAGTGGTGAGAGAAAGAGAAAGGAAATTGTTAGATAAATTATATACATACATATATATATATATATATATATATATATATATATATATATATATATATATATATATAGAGAGAGAGAGAGAGAGAGAGAGGGAGAGAGATAGATAGATAGATAGATAGATAGATAAATAGATAGATAGATAAAAAAGACATAGAGAGAGACAGAAGTTGCAGCAGCTGAATAAGAAAATACAATAAAAAATAGATAGCAAGAAACACACACACGCACCCCCCCCCCCCCCCCCCCACACACATGCGCCCACATATTGTTCCCGAGGATCAAAAGGAAGCCACGTAACGAACCACGCGTCTCTTATTCGGACATAAATGAATTATCTGCATTTGCGCCTCGAATATAATCGCTTCTTAATCTTATAGGATTTGGCGTCATAAACTGCTATGGAGGATATGCAAAACTGACTCTTATTGAGCCCTATCGCAGAGAGGAAATTCGTCAGTTAGTGAATTAAGCCACTGACGGGTCGGGATGCTGCGAATACAAGGATTGGTAGGATGCTTCCTATCTATTCATCTCCCTTCTCTTGTCATGTTTATCTCCGTTATCTCTCTTTTATTCCCGTCACTTGGTCTCTTTATGTCTCTGTCTACCTGTCTCTCTGTATCGACCTCTGTCTATCTTTGTCGATATCTTGGCTGTCAGTCTGTCTGTTCCAGTGTCGATTGCTAGCTGTCTGTCGTTCTGTCTCTCTGTGTCGAATTTGTCTGTCTGTCACCCTTTATGAAACGTTCTGTGCTTGTCTTTTCGTGTCTCAATCGTCGTCGAACTGTCTGTTTGTCTATCTGTCACCCTCTCTCCCTCTCTCTGTCTCTATCTCTCTCTCGTTCTCTCTATATGCCAGTTTATCTCCCTATCGCTGACCCTTTCTCTCTGTATATCTATTTGTTTGTGTTTTGATTCGTGTGAGTCTATCTGTTCCTCTCTCTCCTTGCCATATATGTTTATCTGCATTAGTCTAATTCTCCTTATGTTCTCTCAGTTTGCCTCTCCCTCAATCATTCCTTCATCTCTCTCTCTCTCCTCCCCTTCGCTCCTCTCTTCCCCTCATCACCTCTCCTCATTCCATACCATCAATCTTTCGCCATTCAATCTGTGTATTGGCCTTCAACCCTAATTACTCTACGTGTTCCAAAAACTCTCTATATTCACCTTTTACTCATCATCGTCTATAGCGCTATTGCAATAATCAACACAGGCTCAACAACACGTAGGGGGTTCCTTTATTCCCTGAAGGATTCCAGCTCATTGTTCCAGAACGTGTGGACAGGCGCCTCCCTCTGTTCCCCTTCTCCTAAAGTGGTGCTGTGTATTAGGCTGTTGTCACTGTTGATTGCAAGTGAATCTGGGATCATGTTATGTGCCTGTGTGCTTAATGCCCTGGTGATATGCATATTGTGTTCCTCACTCTCGCTCTCTCTCAATCTCTCTCTCTCTCTCTCTCTCTCTCTCTCTCTCTCTCTCTCTCTCTCTCTCTCTCTCTCTCTCTCTCTCTCTCTCTCTCTCTCTCTCTCTCTCCCTAATTCTCCATTCTCTGATTATCTATGTATCTATATTTATCTCCTGCTGTTATTCTTTTTTTTATTCGAATTACCTACCGCTATATCTGCTTTTATTCCTCTTTAAGGGATGTGCAATGAGCCATTTTCTTTCTATTTTGAAAAGAAAAGTAACATAACTATATTTCTCTCTACTTCCTCTTTTTTTTTGGTAACGATGATAGGAAAATGAAATGGGATTTTCGTAAAAAAAAGAATAAAATATATAAAAAATAACGATGCTATAACGACTAGAATGAAATATAATTCTTGTGTATTCTCGTTTTTTCTCATATCCTTAATGACATTATCATCAACAAGATAATGTGAATTCATTCTATTCTTTTTAGCCATTAATTACCCTAAACTAAAGAACTACATGTACTGCAATTATAATTCTTAAAATCTCTCACAAAGTAAATAACTAAATTCACCATCCTTATCATAATCATAATTCCTAACAACAATGTCTTTCAAAAAAAAAAAAAAAAAAAAAAAAAAAAAAAAAAAAAAAAAAAACATAAGAAGCAATCTCAAACCTGAAGCACAGCGCTTCAAGCATCAACAAAGAGAACACGATGGCTCTTCCTTTGACCATTAGGCCATCCGAGTCTAC
>BOPN01007240.1:25000-27500 GCA_017312705.2 Penaeus japonicus | reverse complement strand
CATTTCTTGGGACAGGACAATATGCACGGTAAACTCTACGGAATGGAAAGCCATATTTCATTACGGTTACTGGAAACGCGATCTGTAAACACATATCCTTTTTTAAAAATCCCTGCCACAAAGAAAGGGGAAAAAAATAAACCGTATTGTGTCTATTTGAGCTTATTTGAACGAACTGAAATATATCTGATTCACAAGCATACATACAGAACCTTTTAGATACATATCTACATGCATACATTTATGCCCACACATATACATACATAGATACATGCATACAAACATAAATGCATACATATCTATTGTACATAAATGTATACATAAATGCATACGTATACACACACATAAATATATGTGTACACACACACACACACACACACACACACACACACACACACACACACACACACACACACACACACACACACATATATATATATATATATATGTATATATATACCCCCTTCGCCCCACCACCTAGCTTGGTTATTCCCCACACGGGTTTGCCTTAAGCCGGACACACTTTTCTCCGCTACGTCCGGCTTACGAGAGGTGACCGCCGGTAAGATCATTCGAAATCAGCGAGTTCGAAGTTGATCCCTTTGTCTACGACGTCCGCAGGAGATTGAACGCGCGACGGGAGATCCGACTCGCTGGCCGGTCTCTTTCCTTGCTCTTTCCGTATCTGTGCGTGTGTGTACATATATATATATATATATATATATATATATATATATATATTTATGTAGAGAGCTAGACTGATAGACAAATAGATAGATAAATGGATAGATAGACAGATAGATAGATAGATAAATAGATAGATGGATAGAGAGAGAGACATAGAGAGATAGAGATAGAGATAGGAAGAAACAATAAGAATGCCTGCAGAACAAATACTAAATCAATAGGCAGGACTTGACAACGGGCGATTCAATCTTCTATCTCCCCCATTGTCAATTGGACAATTTAAAGCTTTCTATTTCAATTCTGCCTGAAATAATGTTGTCTATGGTTACTACAATCTCTCTTTCTCTCTCTGTATGTGTGTGTGTGTTTACATGTGTTTGTTTGTGTGTGTGTGTGTGCGTATGCTTGTGTGCAGTGAGAGGAGACAGAGATACAGAAAAACAAACAAACAAACAAAAAAAAGAAACACAAATGGGCGAATATATGAAAAAACAGACAGACAGACAGAGAAAGACTTCCATCATATCACTCCCCCCCCCTCCTAAAAAAAAAAAAACGAACAGAAACACACACACTCATTCTCCCTTTATCTCTATCTCTGCTCCATTCTCTCTAACAACCTCCCCCCTAATCCAACCCACTAAAAAAAAAAAAAAAAAAAAAAAAAAAAAAATCATTCTCCCTTTATATCTCTCCATCTCTTTCTACCCCCCACCTCTCCCCCACCCCTACCCCTACCCCCCACTTTCCCGAGATTCTCCGAGTGTCCAACGTTTGCATAATCGTTAAGACAATCAATACCCTCTTATCGGTCCAGCGCGTGTTAAGGGAGGAGGAAAATCGCCGTGATTAGGTCTATTTTTTTCGGCGGATGTGACCTCTTTTCAACGCCGAGAGAGGTCAGATTTTTCTGTTGATATTTGAGGGATGAGAATTAGGTAATAAAAGGGATGATGATAATAGTAATGATAAGATAAGACCAAGGATAGAATTTATATTGATCATAATGGTAATAATACTAATGATGATAATGATAATAACAATAACAGTAATAACAGCCATAATAATCCATTCGAACAGAGTATTTTCTATTACCATTATCCTCATTATCATAATCATTATCTGTTTAATTTCCAATCACACTGTGAATAGTAATTATATGCAGTAAATGTTTATAGAAAGAGTCATTACCATTACTATCATTACCATAATACTAATAAAAAAGAAGAAGTTTAGTACGAAATCACAAACATAACTGGAACCCTTGAAGGACACCCACCCACAGCCTCTACTAAGCACGAACCACTCCTAGTCTGACGTACTAGGGATGCAGGATGTGAAGGAAGGTCAACTAAGCCGTGTGTTACGAATGCACTATCCCCCTTTTCCTCTGTTATATCTATCTTTCGTCAGGGATGGCTATTTCTTCCGTATTTGTCAACAGACGAACAGTCTAAGAACGAAAATATAAAGTTACCCTTTGTCCTTCCATGAAACTGAGCGTAAAGAATGTAATAAGCTTACATAGACTCTTATACTACAATTCCAGTAGTTTACAATATCGTGAAAACCTGTACTATGGCACACATAGTCTTCCTAATATAGCAAAACAAAGGAAAAGACTATCACAAAAAAACTCCAGTATCATAAACGGGTGAATAAAAGAGAGCGCGGAAGGTCCCTATGTGTCCCGTGTTGCTCCCTCGGTTTGAAGTAAAACCCACCTAGAGGGCCGCATTGGTAGCACTAATGCCCGTTCTGGGGACAAAGCAAATATATCATCGTATCTAACGGGCTGATAATGATGACGAAG
>BOPN01007239.1:0-2500 GCA_017312705.2 Penaeus japonicus | reverse complement strand
AATTATAACTATAAGTATCATAATTATAACTATAAGTATTATAAGTATAAGTATCATAATTATAACTATAAGTATTATAACTATAAGTATAATAATTATAACTATAAGTATTATAACTATAAGTATTATAATTATAACTATAAGTATGATAATTATAACTATAAGTATAATAATTATAACTATAAGTATTATAACTATAAGTATTATAATTATAACTATAAGTATAATTACAGTTATGATTATAATTATAGTTATGGTTAGTAATTATTAATTATAGTTCCCGCTCATGGCCTTCCAGACTGGCCAGTTAGGGATGGCCACGTGGACTAACACTGCTTTCCTTCGATTTCCTTCCTACTCTTATTCGTTATCTTCTCTCTCCTTTCTTCCCTTGCTTTTTATCTTCGGTTTTGTTTCTCTCTTTATGTTCTCTTTCTGCTTGGTGTTGATGTTATTGGTGTTATTGCTATTCGTTTTATTATCCTTCGTTATCATTATCATCATTATCTTTATTATCATAGTTGTTCTTGTTGTTGTCGTCAGTGTTGTGTTATAGTCATTGGTAATTTCCATTGTTATCATAAGTAGTATCATTCATATTACTATAATTAGAGTTATAATTATTATCAATGTTATCGTTATTTCACTATTATCAGCATTATAATCATCATCCTTATCGTGATCATTATCATTAATTTTATTAGCACTACTGGTACCATTACCATCCTCCTCGTTGTTATTTTCAACATCATCATCATTGGTATCATTATTATTATCATTGTTCTTATTGATATCATCATTATTATCATTATTGTTATCATTGTTCTTATTGATATCATCATTATTATCATTATTGTTATCATTGTTCTTATTGATATCATCATTATTATCATTATTATTATTATAATTGTTCTTATTTATATTATCATTATTATCATTATTATTATGATTGTTATTATTGATATTATCATTATTATTATCATTATCATTATTATCATTATCATTATCTTTATCATATCTTCCTCTCTTCCTCTTTCCTCTCTCCTTCATCTCCTCCCCTCTCCTTTCTTCTCCTCCCCTTTCTTTCTCCTTCTCTTTCCTCTCTTCTTCTCTCCTTTTCTCTTACTTTTCCTACCCTTCCATCTCTCTTTCTTTTTCCTCTCTCCTTCTCCTCCCCTTTTCTCTCTCCTTCTCCCCTTTTTCCCTTTCTCCTCCTCCTTCCCTTTCTTCTCTCCTCCTCTTCCCCTTTCATCTTTCCTTTACCTCTAACCCTTTCTTCTCTTCTTCCTCTCCCCTTTCCTCTCTCCTACTGCTATCCTTTCTTCTTTCTTTCTCCTCTCTTTTCCTCTCTCCTACTAGTACCCTTTCTTCTTCCGTTCTCCTTCCCTTTTCTTTCTCCTTCTCCTCCCCTTTCTTCTCTCCTTCTCCTCCCCTTTCTTCTCTCCTCTCTCCTCCTCTGCTCTCTCCCCCCTCCTTTTCCTCCTCTTCCCTCCCTCCTTCTCTCGCTTTCGAAACCCTTTTGTGTGATAGCATTTCCTTCCGAATTCCCCCGAGCCCTTTTGCCTCAGGATGCGGATATGTTTAACATTGTATTCCAAGAGAAGCGCATTTTAATGATATTGCTTGCATTCGTGCGGTTGGCGTGCATGTCTGTGGTTGTGTGCATGTAACTACCCATTCGTGCTTGCACAAGCGCGTGAGTACGCAATTTAACATCAAATGCAAAAACGACTATCAGGAGTTGGTTTTATATAGCTCAATTAGTGAAAAAGCATGATGTGTATAACTAATATATATTTTTGCATCCAATTCCATCCTACAGTATGAAGACACAATCTTTTTACATCTCCTCTTTTTTAAAATTGTTGTGCAAGCACACCTAGTTGTATAACATGACAATTTATTTTGCGTCGCTTGAATTTCCCTTTCCACAACATCAAGGCAATTTCATTTTTCTCTTCACACGCCCACTTGCTCGCCCTCGTCCGTCTCGTCACTCGCACTCTCTGTCTTCGGCTACTCTGTTTTCCGCGTGTTGTTTGCGACTCTGCTTCGAAGGAACTGGGACGAGGAAATCGAAGGAGAACAGGATAAAGAGGAAGAAAAGAGAGAGAAAGAGAGAGGAAAGAGCGCATGTGTGTATGTGTGCGTCATAGGATACCAACAAAATGTGGGTAACAATAACACATACCAAAGCAACAAATAAACAAATAGTATATTGTAAAAAATAAAAAAATAAGTAAAATAAAATAAAAAAACATGACTTAAGTATAAAGGATGTATGCGAACAAATCCATGATTGACATTTTATAGGAGCAAATCCCTTTCATATTCACAATCATTTTTCTTCTCTTATGATTTCGTTCTCTCTCTCTCTTTCGATCTCTCTCTCTCTCTGTCTATCTATCTATCTATCTATCTCTCACTCTCACACTCTCTCTCTCTCTCTCTCTCTCTCTCTCTCTCTCTCTCTCTCTCTCTCTCTCTCTCTCTCTCTCTC
>BOPN01007238.1:52500-55000 GCA_017312705.2 Penaeus japonicus | reverse complement strand
CTTCTGAAACCTTTATTTTACTCTGTTGATGACCCCGGTGAAGAGTTTCCACATGAGTGAGGGATAGATGGTCTGAAGTCATCAACCGCTTTTCCTTTAGTAGGATCTTTTAAACACAGAATTATTCTCTCATAAGTAGTGCATCCCGGCCATTTAGAATTATATATATATATATATATATATATATATATATATATATATATATATATATATATATATATATATATATATATATATATATATATATATATATATATATATTACCCTTGTATCCCATCCCTCCCAACAACTTCCATTTCATTTTTTTTTTCTTCTTCTTCTGTGACTTGTAACCATTGCCTTCGGAATTGCTGCGATCTGATTTCGGCTTTCTCTAATTTCCATCGGCCATTCTGCCTTCTTGTTGTGTACTTTGAATTCTTCCCAGATGTTAATCTAAAACCTTTTGCTTTCCTCACTATCCGGAATTACAGTCTCTTGGAAAACTCTTCTGATTTATTATTAAAAGATGGTTTTGTCTATATTGGTTGATTCTTTGTTCATATCTTTTAACGCTCGCAGTCGTTACAATTAGCGTCTGCTTCAATTCTCCAGCTTCCAGATCTCTAAGTTTGGCCGTATTTTTCAAGTGACCCTGTTTTCCACGCTCAAGATGATTGGTATCTCTCCTCAATATGTTCATAACGCTTTCGAACCTTGTCTTCCGCCATGGTTCAGCTCTCATGGATATGTCGATTTTAGCAAGACCTTATATCCTACCACTTACAGCTCATTAACATATTTGTTTCTGTTTGCTTAATTTTGTCACTCAATTTGTGCTGGTCAACCTTTTTTAAAAAAAGTTATACCTTCATTTTCCACCCTTGATTACATTTTTATTCTCTGATCTAGACAAAAGAATATCGTTTATCTGTCAGCTCCGGCTCTTCTTCCCAAGCCGCCTCCATCCTTTCCTTGCAGCCTCATGCATTCATTCTTTTTTGCACGTTTTCACCAGAGAGCCGATTCCACCTGATGACCTCACCGGCCTTTCTTTAACCTTTAAGTGGTTTATAATTGTCATCTGACCATTATCATTACCATTACTATTATAATTATCATTGCTATTATTGATGCTGTTAATACTATTGATATTACTAATATTATCAGTTGTAATATTATAATCATGATAATAGTTATTATTATTATTATCATTATTATTATTATTATTATTATTATTATTATTGCCATTATGATATTTGTCCTTATCATTACTATTGTTGCAGTTGTTATAGTTGTTACTATTGTTCTTATCATTATTTGTTGATGCTGTTATTGTGATTACCACCAGTATTATCAGCATGATCATAATTACTCTTATTCTTTTTATCATCGTTACCAGTACGACTTTCGTATTGCTGTCATTATCAACATTATTTACTGTAGCGAAAGAATCATATTTCACTATATATCTATATCCCGTTAGATATTTGTAAAAAGATTACATCTGCCGTCCTCCGTTTAACAGAGACAGGGATGAGTGCTCTAATGGCGAAGATAATATTGTGTGACAAGAAGTGTCACGCAAGAGAGATAAAGTTTACGTGATGAAATGAGTGTTCCGTAGAGTGTGTGTACAGTTAGACAAAGAATGTTAATAAACGAAGTCTATATAGGAAAGGTGAGAATGGGAATTTTCACCCCATGTCAAGGATTTCAATGAACACCATTTATGTAAAATACCGATATTTCACTGATCTTTCACTGATCTTTCACTGATCAGCCTAACATTAACTGATCAAGTTCACATTGAGAAAAGTGAGAATTCATTGATCATATTCATTCAGGGAAATGGATCACTGAATTGATGAAAACAATGAAAAAGAAAGTTCAGTTTTTAATACTCATTGCACAAAGTGATTTTGTTGAAGTGAACTTTAAAAAAAATATATTTTGCATAAAAGTCACGGGAATATTCAATAGACTAAGAGTACTAATAGTTCTCATTACCTCGGTTACATAGCCATCTCGACCAATATATCGCCACTTAATCTTATCTGTTCACAGCCGTATGAGTTGTGAGTTGTAGCCTCACTGTAAATCCAAATCGAACACATTAAATCACAAAAAAATCGGGCTACTTGAACTTAAATTTCCAAGGAAAGGGATAATCAGGGGGTGAATATTCAGTAAATCCGTAAAACGTGATTTGTATCTTCATCTCTCTCATAGGCAGGAAAGTTCGCCCCTTAGGCGATGTATGCGTAAAAACGGCGATGAAAGACCGTAGACTTTATAATGCGAAAAAGGCTGAGAAAAGGAGATTATTTCTCCAGGATATCCATACAATACCATTTATAAAAATATATAGTTTTAGTTGGTGCTGCATAATGCACTTATATATGTATATTTATATATGACAAAAATAAGTACTTGTAATTTTCTGACCAAAGCACTCACACTTAACCTTCGGTAAAACAGCTATGCAACTGCAGTCGGACACTTCATTATACCTCCATCT
>BOPN01007238.1:12500-15000 GCA_017312705.2 Penaeus japonicus | reverse complement strand
TCATCATTATTACCATCATGTATATTCGTTTATATGCTTCTGATTATCCCCATTCACACTGGCATTGTTTACCTGCAGGAGTATGTTACTCTTCGTGGTCTCCGTCTTATTGTTTTCTTGTTTTTCTCCAGAGGTGATGGGCATTTGAAAAAAAAAAAAAAACCTGGGAACACATTTCTTTATAATGATCTAGCAACGTTATGATTCGTCATAGAAAGGCGTGTAATAAGTCAGTTAGTTGTAACAATGAGAATTATAATGAAAATGATAATTAATAATAATTATGATAATGACGATGATGATAATAATCATTATACTTATGATCATAATAAAATAGCAGTAGTAGGGGTAATGATGATGATGATGATAACACTAGTAGTAGAAGTGGTAATAAAGATAACAATAATAGTAATGATGATAAAGATAATGATAATGATGATAACGATAATGATAATAACAATGATATTGAAGACAATGATAATGACAATGATGATAATAAAAAAAACAAAAATAATAATGATGACAATGACAATTACAATAACTATGATAATGATGATAAGTATACATAAATAGATAAATGAATAGGTAGATGATAAAATGAATACAAAAAATACTGAAGTTCGGACGCTGAAATCAAAGTGATAATTTGACGTAAGATTTGGTCCTATTTTGAAGGTAGAAGACAAGATGAAAGCACAGAAAGTTAAGGGAAGTCTGTATTAAGATTTCACATCCTTGTATATTTTTATTTATTTATTTTTTTTTTTTGTCAAGAAAATACAATTTGAGATAAAATGTAATTTTGTTTTTATGAAGTAACATTACTGTATTATGCTCCTTTATAATGCGGTAAAATATATAGTAACGAGAAACTTTTTTTTTTTTTTTCTTTTTTTTTATCTCATTTCAGATCTAAAAAGATATGATGTAAAGAAAATATAGAAGCTATTTTAAATTCACTTCTCAGAGGCAAGGATATATATATATATATATATATATATATATATATATATATATATATATATATGAAATTTTATCTATATGTATGTATCTCTCTCTCTCTCTCTCTCTCTCTCTCTCTCTCTCTCTCTCTCTTTATAAATATATATATATATACATATATACATACATATATACATATATATGTATATATATATGTATATATATATATATATATATGTATATATATGTATATATATATATATATATATAGATAAATAGATAAATAGATAGATAGATATAGACATATATATAGATAGATCTGATATATATATATATATATATATATATATATATGTATGTATATATATATATATATATATATATATATATATATATATATATATATATATATATATATATATATATATATATATATATATATATATATATATATATATATATATATATATATATATATATATACATATATGTATGTATATATACATATATATATATATATATATATATATATATATATATATATATATATATATATAGATAGATAGATAGATAGATAGATATATATATATACATATATATATATATATATATATATATATATATATATATATATATATATATATACACACACACATGATATCGATAATGATAATAAAAAGACCAACAACAGCAGCAACAACAACAAAATAATGATAATAATAATGATGATAACAATGATGATACTACCGATAATATAGTAATAACAATAATAATGATGATAATGATAGTAATAAAGCTTATAACAAAAACAATATGCATATCAATAACAATAACAATAAGAATAAGTAAAAGGATAATGATAATGCTAACAATAATAAATACAACAATAATGATAAGAAAGAGAAAAACATAATAATGATAATTGTAATTATGCTAGTAATGATGTTGATAATGATGATAATATAGTAATGATAATAATGATAGTGATGATAAATGATTTATATCATAATCAAATTTATTTGTCTATCATATTACATGAATATCTTCTTGTATTCAAATTTCTAGTTTATTTTATGTTTGGTAATCAATCTAATGTTCATGAATAATGTAGTTTCAGTGCTTTGCTAATAGATGGAGTTAGTTGTCAACTAGCCATTGGTATTGTAAATATGGCTAAATATGTCTTCGTAAGAGCATTATTGTATTTACATTAATTGGCGGCTTTTTAGGATTTATTTACAGGTATGTTGGATAGGTCATTAACTTTTTAGCATTCTATTTAATGATTATTGTGTATGGTTAATGCTCTGTTGCGATAAATATGTTTCATGATATGCTGGTTGCTTATTTTCTCTTCTCCCTTTCTTGTGCACTCGCATATTTACTGTCATTTATGTGTCATAAGAGATGATTATTTTGATTATATGATTATATTTTATAAAAGAGTTTCAGTTGATGTCACTGTGATATATTGCTTTGGTGGATCTCCAGTGATGAATTTATTTATGAAGTTATTTACTACTTGTTTCATTTTTTTGTGGATATCTAAATCTATTTA
>BOPN01007238.1:0-2500 GCA_017312705.2 Penaeus japonicus | reverse complement strand
TATTCCTATCTTGGCATTAAAATCACCCATAATCACGGTTAAATGGGTTTTTGCTCTATCGGTAGCTGCTTGCACATCTTCATAGAAGCTATCTCCTCATCACTATGACTGCCGGTAGGAGCGTATACTTGGATAATTTTTAGATAATATCTGTTGTTTAGTTTCAGTATTACAGAAACTACTCTTTTGCTCACACTGTAGAGTTCCATAATATTCTTTTCGAGGCGCTTGTGAACTACTCCTAATTCTTGTTTGCTGTCCAATATAGTGAGTGACCATCATTTACTAATTTCTGTTCTTCGCCTAGTCTTCTAACTTCAGAAAGTCCTACAATATCCCATTTAATAAATGAAAGTTCCTCAGACTGTGTCAAAAGATCAGATTCTGTTCTCAGAGTCCTTACATTGTATGCGCACAAATTCATCATCTTTAGGCGGCCTGGGTCTAACCGGATATTTTTAGCACCCTCTGCTCCAGAACGATCCTTCGCTTCCGGGGAATGAAGGTCGTTGTCTAGACTGGGAAATCATATTTAAAAGGGGTGGGGCCTGATACCCCCACCTACCGGCCTTAACTGTGCATGGTGGGGGAAGTAATTTTAGTCAGGAGGCTACCTTTAATCTCCAGTAACACGTTTGAGTTAGTTTCACGTGTTATTAGGAGATCTTAGTATCCCCCGATCTATCTCACCATTCGGTTTACTCTTGTGAGAATGGACATTTGATTTATATACACGTGCAGGGCCTACGCAAAAAATGCATGCTTGCATGTCTATGCGCGCTCCCATGACCGCACTTATGTACGTTTCTATATATATATTGTGCCTGTCCTCGCACGGCGTAGACGCATATTAATATACAATTATGCAATTATGCTCATACTCCAAGTGGATGTCTTCGCCCATATGTATGTACATAACACTCATATATAACAGCGTCTACACGTGCATACACGAGCACGTGAATTATAATGTACCCATGTATTATAATTTATTTAAATATATATATATATATATATATGTATATAAATATTATATATATATATATATATATATATATATATATATATATATATATATATATATATATATATATATATATATATATACACGTGTGTGTGTGTGTGTGTGTGTGTGTACTTGTTCCGTATGAGCGTCCCCGTGTGACCTTGGCTGTTAGGGAATGGGCTTCCATTAGGAATAATTTTCCTGACTGATACTGAGTGTGGTTGCATGATTAGATTTATGAACATTGAAAACCTGACATATGTGATTCTATAGTATAATGTACTCACGAACTAGGAATTGATTTTATTCTGACCAGATGTTGAATGGTAGTTGGTCACTTTTGACCCTTGGCACTGGCACTGACGTGGCATCTATGGGTAACCTGTGTTGATGAGCGTTAGACTCATTATCTGTTGGTTTGCTATAGAAATATTTTATATTAGGAATATATTCAGGCATCCTCAAAGGTTTTCACACTGTTTTGTGTATTTTGGGAATCACTATAATAGATGGTATAACCCAAATGTTTTTCCTTCATTATAATGTATGTTATACATATATATATATATATATATATATATATATATATATATATATATATATATATATATATATATATATATATATATAAATATATATATATATATATATATATATATATATATATATATATATATATATATATATATATATATATATATATAACCGGAGAATGTACGGAGTGTTTCACCTTATTTCAGGGTATTTGATTCATCTTCTTCGTTTTTCCACGTCTCACCAAACTCCTGCTCCTCGGCAGAAACCAGTTTGTCATACACAATATCAGTGTTGTCTCTCTTATCCAGCATATTTACGATACTTGAGTATCTATGTTAGGACATTTATGGTTTATTAATGAAACCAGTCAAACCAAATCCACTCGACTCATGCAAATAAATTATTTGCAATGCAGTTAAAGTCCAACATAAAGGAAAAATGTTGTCTCTTTGGTGTTCAGATTAATCCTCCCCGGCTTCCCTGGCCTCTCCCGCAGCAGCTGCTACGGTCGCCAACTCAATTAACCTCGAGTTAGAGGCGGTTCAGGCAAGGTGGACGAAATCGGTATAATCATTAGCATTCTGGCATATTATTGTCACTCTAAACTTTTGCACGCCTTCTCTGGGTGAGGAAAGCAGTCGTCATCAGACTCTGGGTGAGTTGCAAGACTTTGGTCATATTAACCGGAACAGCCAGACAAATTTCATACAGTGCTCAAGTTTGTTGGTATTCAACAGTCCCGTGGGGAGCGACAGAGCGGGCACGCCTTAAGGAATCCTGAATTGAACATATGAAAGAATGAGTCAAATGAATAAGCTGAAATAGTAAAAAGTCACTGAAAGTATGTGGTACTTTACAATATACAGATTATAGTTTTCCCTATTTACTCCATAAATATTTCCCTATTTACTCCATATTTAATCCATATATATATGTGTGTGTGTGTGTGTGTATATA
>BOPN01007237.1:57500-62655 GCA_017312705.2 Penaeus japonicus | reverse complement strand
ATATATACACACACACACACACATATGTAAGAGAGTGCGCACACCACCTCAGACCTAATTTGATCCCCGGTAACATATATAACAACATTAAAAACTGAAAATCATAGAAAAAGCTATTCGAGCAGTCAATAGAGATAAAAAAAAATCAAAAATGAAAATCAGAATTCTTCCTCTAATCCTATCTCATATCTTCTCTCGAGGAAATGCATTTTTCATTCCTTTTCGTTCATCATTTCATTCCTCATGTATTATAATATCCATATTGAAAATTCCCGGACTTAAAATAACCATGAATTTCACACGTCGACATCCAGTGTTATGTAGTCCATAGCGTCGTGTTATGTATCAGAGTACACTGTATTTTCGCCGCTAGCCCTGGCACTTACGTCATTATCCATGAGCTCAACATAGTTATTTAGATATGTGTCTTATGTAGTGTATGGTGTTATGTTATATATCGCTTTACATTACTGTTATGTGTGATATGTTATTGTCATCGGGTTTTGACATTTCCTGTTTTCCTGAATAGTAGCAATGATAGTTAATATGGATATGATGAATAAAGCAAAATATGTTAACAAAGAGCATAGTTAACAGTGATGGTGATATATTAATGATGATAATGATGATAACAATTATGATGATAATGATGATAACATCAAATATAATGGTATTGATTACACCAAAAGGGTCATCATAATTACGATGACAGCAGTATTGATATAATGATAATATTTATATTTATCTTGTTCTCTCCTATTATCTTACAGATTATCTATGCATTTTATCATTGTTGTTGTTTTTTATTATGATCATCATTTGTTGTGTTTTAGCCATTATGATAAAACGTTAAAGACAGTGGTAACAGGCAAATTATGATGATGAAAACGATTATAACAATATTTATAGTTAACATATCATTACTTGAAGTAATGATAGGATTGTAAACATAGTGGAAAGGAGAATAAAAATGAATGTTAAATAAATCACGCAAGTGTGATAATTTTACTGATGATAATCGTAATTACAATGATCTTATTGATGATCATCATTCGAAAAGTAATAATGATCATGATAACGATAATGAGAATAATAACAATGATAATCATAGCCTCAAAACTTAAAACAAATTTAATGTTATTAAAATTATACAAACAGTGATCAAAGTTAATACCACTGATAATGCCTATAACAATAGAGAAGGTGACTATTAACATAAGAAATAATAAAATAATACGGTAATACGGTATCGTAGCGTTAGAGCTAATTAAAAATGTAAAGTATTTATAATGATAATAACAAACCTTGTCATCATTATCATCAATATTGACACGACCATGATCAATAATCATCAACGTCACTATCAGCTGATTATTGCCAAAACAGTTCCACAATATTCAAGAATATTGACCACCCCAAGCATTAAAAGACCTGTGACCCCATCCCCTACCCTTCTGAGGTCACTACTGGTCCTAAATATCCCTCCATACCGTGACCAAGAGGGGGGGGGGGGGGACGTGGTAGCTGTTTTCACTGCTGGTTCAGGTAAGTTAGGAATTTCTTGGATCCCGTTTTCTTTACCGCGTCTCCAGCTAGCCACTATGTTCCTGCTTAGAATAGATAATACGTACCTGCATAGAAGAAATAGTATTTACCTGCTTAGAAGAAATTATATGAACTGGATCATTTGAGGAATGGGGATGCTTAGGGTAGGTAGTATGTACCTGCTTAGACGAAATAATATTACCTGCTTAGAAGAAATAGTATGTGCCTGATTAGAATAAATAGTTTGTACCTGCTTGGAAGAAATAGTATGTACCTGCTTAGACGAAATAGTATTACCTGCTTAGAAGAAATAGTATGTACCTGCTTAGACGAAATAGTATTACCTGCTTAGAAGAAATAGTATGTACCTGCTTAGACGAAATAGTATTACCTGCTTAGAAGAAATAATATGTACCTGCTTGGAAGAAATAGTATGTACCTGCTTAGAAGAAATAGTATTACCCGCTTAGAAGAAATAGTACGTACCTGCTTAGAAGAAATAGTATGTGCCTGCTTAGACGAAATAATATTACCTGCTTAGAAGAAATAGTATTACCCGCTTAGACGAAATAGTATTCCCTGCTTAGAAGAAATAGTACGTACCTGCTTAGAATAAATAGTATGTACCTACTTAGAATAAGTGATATGTACCTGCTTAGAAGAGATAATATGTACCTGCTTAGAATAAATGATATGTACCTGCTTAGAAGAAATAGTATGTGCCTCATTAGAATAAATAATATGTACCTGCTTAGAATAAACTTAATGGAGGAAGCGTCCGTCCTTAATGCCAACAAATTCTCCGAAAGGGTCAAGGTCGGCCACCTGTGCTGCAGATCTGGCAACCTGTGTCACAGCTGGTGGATGTGGTAGGTCGTAAGATTCTTTACTTGGAGCTCAATTGCCTCCTATACATGATGTGCAAGAAGCCTGTATGGCAGATCAAGTAAGTCGTCAGAGTCACCCTGCTGATTCATGTCCACTTCTGCCTTGGTTCAGGGCAGAAGCAGCAGGGGCAGCAGTAGAAGTACTCCTGTCACCTGTCGTTACATAGGTACCCCCTCATCTAGCTTGGTCCTGTGACGTAACGGTTTGTGGGAATATAAATTTCATTTCACTCTTAAACTGAAATTCAAATGTCATTTTTTAATGTTGGTATAGCTAGCTTGGAGCGCAAGTATGATGTGTCGCTAGCCTCTACAACAAGCAGGATGTATGTTGCATCAACTTGCATATGATGCATAAAAGAGAAGACATGATCCCTTTCGACTTACTTCAACTAGCGAAAACATCCAAATGATGTTGCATTTTAGTACCCGGATGTGGGGTATGACATCATCACGGTGATGAAGGTAGGGTATGCTGTTTGCTTGATAAGTCATTGTTGTAATTTTTAAAGAAAAAAAATATCAATGGTGACCACGTGATCGTATCAATCTTAACGAATATAGTGATGGTAGATATGATGATAATAATTGTAATAATGATAATGATAGTAATGATAGTGATAGTAATGGCATCGATGATAATGATCATAACAACGATAATGATACTAGTGATAATAACACAAATTCTGACTATGATGATCTAACAACGATGTTATAATTATAATGATATTGAGGCCATTGAGATGGGTCAGATATGCCATAAGACAGCGGTTTTTACACTTACTGACACCATGACCCCCTTTTGGCATTCCCGGGAATTTTGTGTTGATTAATAAGTCATTATAGGCATAATTGTTTAAAGTCATGTTTCATCTTAGTTTTCCTATTTCCTATTATTATATTAATTTATTTTCTTATTTCTTGTGTGTGTCCATTATTTCTTTTTAAATACTAGTCTAGATTAAGATGTACGTAGCCCCCCCCCCCAAAAAAAAAAAATAATAATAAAAAAAAATAATAATAATAATAATAATAAAAAGAGCACCAACAAGTAGTGAACTTCTACGAGGCAAAAGGAAACAAGCAAATAAAGGTAATAAGACATCCTTGAAAGCGAGACGGGAACGATTGCAGATCTCCCAGTCATATCTGATGGCGAAAAAAGATATAAAAGATACCATTACAAGTAAGAAGAGAATGACTCTAACCTTCGAGTTATAACTGGTGGTGAGTCACGGACAAGTGAGATGAATTAGTGACGAATTGATGTCGAGTTGCAAGTTGCAGGACGAGGTGACGTGGGAGAGGCTCTGTGATGCAGATGGCATGGGCGGTATAGACAGGCTGGGCAGAACCAGGACTAGTAGTATCGGCCATTACGTACATCGGCGAGATCGAGACTAGTGCCGACACACATATCAACCGAAACCTGACCTCACTCCTTGTAGCTGACCTCTCATAGCCCTATCCTTCAGCCCTCCTCCACCTGGGGGGAGGTGGAGGAGAGAGAGAGGGAGAGAGAGAGAGAGAGAGAGAGAGAGAGAGCTCATGATTTCAGCCCTCCTTCACCCCCCCCCTCCCGTCTCTCTCTCTCTCTCTCTCTCTCTCTCTCTCTCTCTCTCTCTCTCTCTCTCTCTCTCTCTCTCTCTCTCTCTCTCTCTCCCTCTCTCTCTCCCTCTCTCTCTCTCTCTCTCTCTCGTGGATCATGTTTTTCGTTACTTGCTCTCTGTAATGCTCTCTTCTCCTCAGCATCCTCAGAGCAGACGATCTCTAACTTGCTTTGAAGTCTCTTAATCGCCCTATCCTCCGAAACTTGCTTTGAAGAATCCTTCACGAAGCCCTGATACCTGACAAGCCTCCTACTAAAGACCAGAAGAGAAGGGCAGAAAATATGTTGAGGGCTAAAGCCAATTCTTCCCCTTGTACAATGCGTTAGAATGAAGTAGAGTAACATCAACCAGATTACCGTTGATGGGAAACGTCATCAAAGGGAACATTGCCAGCACTAAAATACTGTAGATCCGGTGAGAGATAAGAACCCTCGAATAGCAACAGGTGCGGTGAATGATATCAATGTGGTGAAATCATGGACTCGACACCTAGTTCAAGGGACATCAAGCAAATGTATGTTACAGGGCGACTTCTAAAGCCATGGTGGTATACATAGATGAAGGAGGACATCTCCCTCATTGGAAACAGGCGGAAATAGTTGGAAAAGGTTCAGGAGTTAGAAAAGAAAAATAATGGAAATTGCAAATATCTCAAGATAAAAAAGAATTTGTATATTACATCTAGCAATATCACACCCCTCAAGGTCGTTGGTGTCAGGGGCATCAACAGCGCACAGATGGCACAGTTTATGTAATTCGAATGTTATTTAATTATGATGGTGTATATCAGTTTTGTTCAGTTTAGTGAGCTTTGTGAAGGCAAAATTCGACCGGTTTTTTTATACAGCTAAGCTCTGTCATCTTTTGTGGAGGATTCAGTTGACATCATTGCATGTTAGAAATAGAGGCCAGAGAGCTCTCGGCACTCCAGCCTCCACGAAGTGAACAGGCATAACTTCTTCTCACCAGCCTGGTTGCGGCGGTTAAGAGGTCCTTGCCAGGGGAGGGTGTTGCTTGTTCTTTTGATGGTAGTGTAGCAAGGTGGTATTGCACTCGTTGCAGTAATCACAGAAGCAATCACTATGGCTTTGGGAATGTCATGCAAAATCGTAG
>BOPN01007237.1:45000-50000 GCA_017312705.2 Penaeus japonicus | reverse complement strand
TTTTTTCTTAAATACAGTTTGAAGTTTCTTATATCTATTTAACTTCAGCTACTAAATCATTTGGCCCTGTTTGAGCTCCATTTTCTAAGAAGATATTTCAGTTATATATAGTAGGTTTCTGAATCCTAATGTCGATAATATCATTATTATTATTATTTATATACTATCATTATTATCTATCACTATCGATAAATATTTGATAGCATATATTGCTTGAAAAAACACAGTTGTTTCTGAACAGTGACTATTTTACGACGTGGTGATCAACAGAGTATATGTTGACAATAATATAATAGAAATAAGAGCATATGTTCAATGACGCAAACGAGTCATATAACGAGGAATTGTTGGAAATCATGTATGATGTCATGAGATAACAAGGGAATTAATATATAGATGTAACAAGGGAATTCATATATCTATTCCACAACAGCCAGTTAGCTGCTACAGACACTTTTCTCTTAGAACAGTTTGAAGTCATTATACAAACACATTACACATGTATGTGTATGTGTGTACAGACACACACACACACACACATATATATATATATGTGTGTGTGATTTCCCTGAGTCAACCGGAGCGACCTTCCGTATTCCCTTATTGGCTGATCTCCGAATTACCGTCCTTCGTACTCGGAAGGTTCGGCCGCAAGGAGTTGTTTTCCACACAACCCCGATCCTTTTGCTGGCACTAGAGAACTAGGGGGGGGGGGGGGGGGGGGGGGGGGGTTGGGGGAGGCGAGGAATAAGTGTATCGAGAACACTTGTATATTCTCTTAGTTCCCTCAGGACAACGTTAATGCACGTTTATATAAAAAGCTGATGTTTTGAATCTATATGATCCCTCTGACCTGAGCAGGGTTCTGTTTGATCCCAAAAACCTAGTATGAATGATCCCTCGACTACCCTTCCACCTTCTCAAGGACCTTTGACACTCCTATGATCAATTTGACCTTCGGAGATCACCCCGATTAATGCGATCCAGGAGATTAGGTATTGATTGATTGATTAGGTATGTATATATATAAATTCATACGTGTATAAATATATATGTATATATATACATATATGTATATGCATATGTATATGTATATATGTATGTGTGCATATATATATATATATATATATATATATATATATATATATATATATATATATATATACATGCATGCATGTATTTATATATATGTATATATATATATATATATATGCATTTATATATGTATATATATGTATGCATTTATATATGTATATATATATGCATTTATATATGTATATATATATGCATTTATATATGTATATATATGTATATGTATATATATGTATATATATATATATATATATATCATTTATATATATATATATATATATATATATATATATATATATATATATATATATATATATATACATATATTGATATGTGTGCATATATACAAATATATATATATATATATATATATATATATATATATATATATATATATATATATATGTATGTGTATATATATATATATATATATATATATATATATATATATATGTATATATACACATTCACATTTTTCCATATATAAGAAAAAAAAATCTCAATATTTAGTCAGTAATAGGATTATGAATACAACGAAATCATCATCGACCCATTATCAAAGAAATAACGACTACATCAATATGATGAGTCCTTGACCTAATGCCACAAGGTCCGTCTCTCCACCACAGCCAACATGCCACATAAGATCCCCACATGTGACCCATAAGTCGCATAAAAAAACTTGATTGCAGAACTCGAAAGGAAAAATGTCATAAGGTGATCGTATTTTCGGTGCATAACACAGCAAAGGAATTTCCTCGGATCTGAACGAAGAACACTCGTCCATTCGTCCAGATGTTGAAGAACAGTGTGTATATAAATATATATATATATATATATATATTTGCATATATATATACATATATATATATATACATATATATAAAAAAAAAATATATATATATATATATACTGTATATATATGTGTGTGTAATACGTTCATATGTGTATATCGTTTCTATTCCTGTAATTCTCTTTTCTCTGTGGAATTCAGGAGATTTAATACATACACGCGTCATTTATGATTGATAATAATGGTAATAATGATAGAATACATGAATACATGATAATTATTAAAGTATAGAAAAGCGGGAAAAATGATGTATCAAACGCTGATACTAATAATCATGGATGAATAGAGTTCATTATGACAGATGTAGAAAAAAGTATAGTTTTTTTCTACAATTAACAATAAAGATAATGATGGTGGCGATGATAATGATTGATAACATTGTAAGGCGAAAATAAGGGATTGATAAAATATTTGTAAATATACTCATTGAAAATGATGATAATGATTAAAAAATCTATCGTTGTTTACAATAGTAACGCTAATTGTAAAAAAAATATATATATGTATATGATAACAAAAACAACAACGGTGATGATGATTATAATGATAATGATTATGACAATGATGACGATATTGATAATGATGAAAAGGATGATAACAACAAGCGTTAATAGCAGTACTATTAGTATCATTAGCATTATTATTATCATCATTATGATGGTTAGAATATTAGTCAAAATAAAAGAAAAAATCAAAATAGTTTTATTAATGATAAAAACTATATTCTATGATAATGATAACTATAAGGAAATAACATCAACAAGAACAACAACAACAATAATATGGTCAATGAGTCATAAATGATAATGATGGTTGTTAAGATAATCATCATTGTCACAATGATAATCATGAAAATATCAAGGATGATCACATAAGTAGTGATGTTGATAATGAAGATGATAATAACAATGGTAATGATATTGTTAATAATAATGACAAGATCATAATTCTTCTAATGACAATAATAATAATGCTGATAGCGATAATAATGAGATAAAAATGATGACAATAATGATGAAAATCATGATAATGACAAGAAAGTAATAATCATAATAATAATGACAATGATTATCAAAATCATAATGAAAATAAAGATAAAAGTCATAATAATACTGGCACATATATTAACAATCATAATGACAATAACAATAAAGATAAGAATCATAGCAATAATGACAATAAACATAAGAATGACAATAAAGATAAAGATCATTATAACAATGACAATAAAATTAACCCTTTGCCGACGGGCCTATGTAATTAACGCCATTTGGTGAGTTCGAGTACTAAAAATCTTCAATCTTCATCTTAAGACTTATAGCTGGTGTGGGTATGGCCATAACAATGTTTAGACGAATACTATCTGTAATTTAGTATCTTAGTCTCCATAAAGTAGGAATATACACCTTGTGCACTCGGTGGAACTTCACTATCACGAATTTATGGAAAAACCTACAGAGGTTGGTGAAATGTTATTTTTCATTGTAGCAAAGAAAAGAAGAAGAAAAGACGAAGACGAAGAAGAAGAAGAAGAAGAAGAAGAAGAAGAAGAAGAAGAAGTAGAAGAAGAAAAGAAGAAAAAAAGAAGAAAAAGACGAAGAAGAAGATGAAGAAGAAGAAGAAGAAGAAGAAGAAGGAGAAGAAGAAGAAGTAGAAGAAGAAAAAAAGAAGAAGAAGAAGAAGAAAAAGAAGAAGAAGATGAAGAAGAAGAAGAAGAAGAAGAAAAGAAGAAGACGAAGACGAAGAAGAAGAAGAAGAAGAAGAAAGAAGAAGAAGAAGAAAAAAAAGAAGAAGAAGAAGAAGAAGAAGAAGAAGAAGAAGAAGAAAAGAAGAAGAAGAAGAAGAAAAAATACAAGTCTACACACTCCTCCTCTACCTCAACTATATACACTCCTTCTCCTTCTCCTGGTTAAACAATCAAACTAACAGACAGTCAATTTGATTGTTTAGACACCTGGAATATAGATATAAAAGCTCGAGGATTAACACCATGATGATTGGTCTACAATCAGGAGAGCGATTGGGTAGTGTTCACCAGAGACACATGAATTGATTAGTTTTATTCTTTGTCGTTGTTCTGCTTATCATTATCGTCAAGTTTGAGTAATTAATGTTCCGAGTGTTTGTTAGGACTATGATGTCACTGCCTCTCTTGTAATGATTCTTATCTTTATTGTCGTTTTTATGATCATTAACCCTAAAAGAACAAGCGCCTTATCGCCGATCGCAGAAATGCACTAATCAATAACTATTATATGTTATGATTCGATCCACACAACTAAATGAGTTGTATTTCTGGAGTTTACAATGAGATTTTAATACAATACAATCATTGTCTGGTTTCGTGTGATATATATTGGTACGGCTTGCCTAAATTTTCATGCACTTCCTTTAACAAAATTCTGAGTTACAAGTAGATCATATAATTGCCGTTTATGTTAAGTCTTACGAGAGACTTTTTTTTTGTTTTCCTTGTTATCATTTTTGTTTTATCTATTTGTAATTATTACTATGATTATCATTTTGCTTTACTGTACAGATGTGTTTACAACACAGCTGCATGTTTTTTTTTCCCCTTCCCAATTTCAGTAGGTTCTCGTTTTGAACATATCAAAATCATCTCCTTTTCAAAAAAAAAGGAATAAACGTATTTTATTACCTTCAGATGTAAATAGTTACGGCATTATGATAATCAGCAATCTCCCAAAAAAGGTGAATGAGTCTAGGATGATTAAAACGACTTTACTCTCAAGAAAAGATACGAAGTGCCTTCATCCCCGTTAAAGACTAGAATACAAGTTCACTGAACCCAGTCGCCGATGCTAGTTGGATAAATTATTGACAAGCACGCAAGGATATATATATATATACGTTTATGTGTGTCAGTAGTTATAATGGTGCAGTCAGTTAGGAAACTTTTTTTTATCGTTATCTACGTTACGTGGGAGTGGATTATGATTGGTAATGCACGTTTATATAAGAAGGTGGTGTTTTGAATCTATATGATCCCTTTGACCTGAGCAGCTGAATATGGAATATTAACAAGTTTTCAAGT
>BOPN01007237.1:0-10000 GCA_017312705.2 Penaeus japonicus | reverse complement strand
CGTTGAGAGTTAGTGCCGTGAGATAGTGAGATCCTGCGTATATATGGAGCAGAAAGTAGAGCAGCCTCCATTGACTTGGCATTTGTAGGTGCCACGTAGATTCCAATCTCTCCTCACTATAGCATATATAGAGGGCATACATCATTGCTATCGTTGCATGGTACCTCAAGTAGTTGCCATGTCCTCTGTGCTTGCAGCCCTTTGGTAAAAGCCAATAGACCTCCACCAGGTATTTTCTAGAGATAGATAGATAGATAGATAGATAGATAGATAGATAGATAGATAGATAGATAGATAGATAGATAGATAGATAGATAGATAGATATATATAGCGAGCGAGCGAGCTCCATGATTATTCATCATCAAATAAATCCAAGCTCGCTCGCTCTCCAGAAGATACATGGAGGCTTGTTAGCCCTTGTGCAGAGCCCGTGGTGGGAGAGGGACAAACCGACTGTCTGGGGGACGTGGTCCTTGGTCAAATCCAGGTTTTCATAGTTTTCGAAATCGTCATGTTTTCCTAGACTTTTCGAAATCGTAACGTGAGATAACGTTAGTATTATTCAGAAGGGTCTTTGGATTTGGTGTTGATGCATAAGGTCACCAAAATTTTATAGACAGCCTATAATGAGAAGGGAAGGATATGAGAATGTTATGGGATAACTAACCCCTAAAAGCATACTAAATTTAATCGTGCTCAGTTGAAGATGTGGGCAACTTTTGCCAACATGCCGAGGGAAGCCAGATATTGATTAGAATGATTCCAAGTCTCATAATGTAGAAATTAACCTGTAAGTCCTCAAAATGTAACTTGAATTTAGAGTTGATAGAAGTGATTGTTGAGTGTAGTTCTATCTCAGATTGCAAGACAGCTTGTCTTTTTATTTATTTATGAAGTATAACAAACAGTGCCTGGAATTAATGAATTAGTATTAATGTAGAGGAGCTTGATGCAAAATTATGTATTCCCATTTGATATGATGTGATTAGCAGCATTAAAATGTAAATATGAATGCTCTAATGTTGTCCTTATAATGAGCATTTACAAATCTTGCTACATGCAAATTTTTCTAAGTCACTCACAACAGTAGCATGAGTGTCGCCCCACACTGGCTGTGTAACTCGGTATTGTAATGTGTTAATGATTTTGTTTATTTCTACTTTCTTGTGAAATTATTATTTCAATATGAATACATTTTTATGGATTTCGTAGATTCTGTTGATAATGATAGGCATTTTAAACAATTTTTCCCGTATTTATGTAACAATATGCGTACCTCCATTTTCGTGACTGGGATTCATGACTGCCGTGGATAAATTTTTTATTATAGGATCTTTATAAAAAAAAGTGGAATATATCGACATTGGAAAGCCATATCTTTTTTTTTTTTTAAAGGATATGATGAAAAAATGTCCAAGGTCAATATGAAGTAGTAGGTTTTTTTATGACAAACTTGTTTTTTAGATATTTGAGATAAGTAAGTCAAATAATTAGCATCAGAATTATACATATGCAGGGGTAACTTGTACTATTTGATAATGTTTTTATTGATTACTAATTCCTTTTTTTTTTTTCCTCCCCAACAGTTGGGACACGAGCCCTCGGGACGTCTGCTCCCCAGCTGGCAGCGGCCAAGACGAAATCATCGCTTGCTAGGCCAGGACTGAAGAACATTGTGCTGGTGGATGGCGTGCGCACACCCTTCCTCATGTCTGGGACGCAGTATAACAAGCTGATGCCCCATGACCTTGCACGTCAAGCCCTCAAGTAAGGATTGGTGGTATTGTTATTTATTTATTTATTTATTTATTTTTTTCTTGAGAATCATTTGATAATTCTCTAAAAGAAATGTTGTATTTGTTTTTAAGATTTTGATTTTTTTTTTTTTCTATGCTTTTGTTACAAATGAGTTCCACTTACACATGTTATTGAAACACTTACACCTCTTATTAGAAAATAAAAATTGCAGAAAGAAGTAGGAAAACTTGAACATTTTGGATTTTGTTTCTTTCATATAGGTAAAATTTGGTCAACTTATAAATGTACTGCCATGCTTTCTGCATATGTGATCATAAGATTAACCCAATGACGACGGTGCGTCACACCCGTGTGACACAGCCAAAAACTCCCGTGCCGGGGCGTCATGCGATAGTGACGATTTCAATGCAATATTGCAATCGCCCGGCATATGGGACTTCGCGTAGAAAGTGCACCCGTCGGGAAAGGGTTAATTTTTGTTTTATTTTCATCCTATAATTAACCCATTCACGCCGGGGCAGTTCCGGCTTTGCGCGGTCGCAATACCGGGGTTCTCGAACGCATAAGCCTAACGCCTCGAGATTCTCGGGCGCACAAGCCGCAAGCCTCGGTTGCCCGCTCGCTCTACCCGAGCGCGCGGCTTCCCCTCATAGCGCGTCCAGGGCGTCTGACGCGAAAACCACAATACGTGCTATCACGTCAACCGGCGTGAATGGGTTAAAGAATGCCAAAGTCACGAAAGAGGAAGGATTGCGAATGGCTGCTTAGTTCAAAAGGAGATTGGCTTTATAATTAGGCTTGTGAAATTTAATATTTACCAGACAGTATTTTAATTGGGAAGAAAATCAAAAGATAATGAGATTGGTAAACAGAATTTACTGATATATGTCGAGATATACAGACTACATATACGTAGATACAAAGGTCATATATGAGCGTAGTTGTTGACAAGCAGCTGTAGCTATCTTGTGATATCTTGTCACCCGGCATTAACGGGTTAAGTTCGCAGTGCTAAAAAGCGTACAAGAATTGATCTCGACTTGCGATGTTATTAAATTGGAACTAAAATGTCTCTTCAGAGGACTGGTCACCCGCACTGGCCTTGACAAGACATCGGTGGACTACATCACCATGGGTACTGTCATTCAGGAAGTCAAGACCTCCAACGTCGCCAGGGAAGCAGCTCTTGGGGCTGGCTTCTCCGACAAGATTCCTGCTCATACCGTCACCATGGCCTGCATCTCTTCTAACCAGGCTCTTACTACCTGTAAGTTTGTGAAGTTAGTTTTTTCTCTTCTTAATGGGATTTTTTGGGTGTGTTCATGTGTTAGCTACATCTATCTCATAGATGGTGAAGAAATGGGATAGTTTACGGTTTTGTCTTAACTGACAGTGCCTTATTTTTCCCCTTATTTGGAAATTAACTGTGGGCTACTTTATGGCTTTGACTTCTGTTATAGTAAGTAATTCTTGGGATGATTAAAAATAAAGGTAGACCTGATAAATGAGCAACCCCCAGCATTTTCAAACTAATTTATTTAACAAAAGCTCTCTGGCAGTTTTCCTGAATTTTTTTAGTCACTGGTAGATAAGGAGTGTGAGGAAATAATTCTGGTACTATTACAGCTATACCCCTTCCAAATACACCCCCATTTTCCATCTCCTAAAACTCCTTTGTCTTCCTGAGCCAATCATACAAACACACCTTGATGCCTCCTTTGGCAGGTGAATGAATGTAGCAATCATAAAAAAGAAGTCTTGCATATGACATGACATATTTCTCCGTCATTCCTCCATAACCTTTGTGCCCCCTCGTCTCCCTGAACCAATTCTATAGGAGCACCATTTGACCTCTTTTCTGATTCTTTGCAATTTTTATCATATGATGTTTATATATTTTGATAGCGATGACCAAATATTCATCTCCAAGAGCTGTAAACGTATATCAATAACCAAATAAAAAAATTTCCCCTTTAGGTGCTGGATTAATGTATGCTGGTGTGTATGATGCATGTATTGCTGGAGGAGTGGAGTTCATGTCTGACGTGCCCATCCGCCATTCGAGGAAGATGCGAGCCCTGATGCTGAAGCTGAACAAGGCCAAGACTGCCGGTGAGTGATTTGTCCTTGTGGCAACTTTTGCCGTAGTAAACAATGGTTCTTGTACTAGGATAAGGGTATTGTGTCAGTTCAAAATGCGACTCATTCTTGAGATGACAAGACCATCTTTGGTTTATGTGATGTGGAATTTAATTGTTACTGTGATGATGTGAGTATCTTTGGTTTATGATAAATTTTATGTAAAATACTTATTAGCTGGAGTATATTTGGCTCATTGATTGCAAGGTTTAAAATAGAGCACTAAAAGTATTTAGTGTTGGCTGTCACTTTTTTTTGAGTAATTGTAAGTGAATAAATTTTCATTATGATAAACTATAATTTCTGTGCCACCATGAAATGAGTATACTCCTTATGTTAAAAAGTCTTGTATCATAAAAATGGAATCCATTTCAAGTGAATAGATATTTCTCTAACCCTGCTTAACCCTATGACGACGGTGTGTCACACCCGTGTGACACAGCCAAAATCCCGATGCCGGGGCGTCAAGCCAGTGTGACGATTTCAATGCAATATTGCAATCGCCCGGCATATGGGTCTTCGCGTAGCGAGTGCCCCGTCGGGAAAGGGTTAATCAAAACAGGATGGCACAGTCCAGAACTCAACGGGAAACCTTACACAACTATTTTAGCAAAAAAACATTATGATTAGGAAATTTTATATTGACAATTTGGACACTTTTTTTTATGACTTTTCCAATATCTCTTCTGGTGTCTACATATACCTTAGAACAAAAAGTGCCAAATGCTGATACAGTTTTAATGCAATGCAATCAGCCCACTTTGAATCTTTGATATACATTTACTAACTTAACCTTTCCAGGACGCTGCATTTAAACGTGTTCAGCCCAGACTGAACATCACAACCTTTCTAAGACAGGCATTTTTGTAGGGCATATCACTTTACACATTTTTTTTGTTCAAAATACAGTACTGTAATTTAAAAATCATACTATATACTAATTAGTATCACTGCTAATGTATCATATATGGATTTTTATATCAATCCACAATCCTAGAAAAGGATAGAAAAAATAACATCTTAAGATGTTCAGCCTAGGCTTGGGCATCCGAAGATGGAACTGGTCTTGGAAAAATGCCTTTATAGCATGATATGAGTCTCTGAATAATATATTAGTAAAGTAGTATTTGGTATGATAGGGTATCATAACTGAAGGAATACATAGCTTGTAATTTCTACGAAAGAAAAATGCAGTACAAACGTGATCCAACCCCACAAAATATGCCTGTTGCCGAGGGGTTTGGTACATATATGGAGTTATCGACTTGATGCACAATTACTTCATTCACAGGTGCACGTCTTAGCCTGGTTTCCCAGCTGTCTATGAAGCATTTCATTCCTGAGCTGCCTGCTGTAGCCGAATTCTCCACCAATGAAAGCATGGGTCATTCTGCAGATCGCTTGGCTGCTGCTTTCCAGGTAAAATGAATTTTTTTTTTTTTTTTTTTTCTGGAATGGACAAGATTTCATGTTTGAGTAGACCTGCCATGATTTCACCCTTTTTCTGCGATGTGATTAATCTTGTGGGATCTAGCTGCTGTTGATTTGGCGCTCCCAATTCACAGGTATCCCGAGAGGAGCAAGATGATTTCGCCCTCCGCTCGCACACCTATGCCCACAAGGCTCAGCAGGCTGGACACCTGTCTGACTTAGTGCCCTTCAAGGTGCCAGGAGTAGACCAGATTGTGGACAAGGACAACGGCATCAGGGTTTCCACCCCGGAACAAATGGCAAAACTCCGCCCTGCGTTTGTCAAGCCTCATGGCACCATTACGGCTGCAAATGCATCATACCTGGTAAGGGCTGTTTTAGCTGCTTCCAATTTTTTTTTTTTTTTTTAGTTATTTTTCCTTCTATTCGCCCTTCTTCTCATTCCTTCTCCCTTTTTTCCATCATCCTTCTCCTCTTCTTCCCCCCCCCCTCCCTCTCATAAATGGGGGCATGCACACTTGTTCATGCACCAGCGCTTGGGTGTTCTTGCGCTTGCATGTGCGCACACACTTGTTCAGGCATGTATGCTGCTCTTGCAATCACTTCCAAATCCATGTACTCTCACTCACAATCGCTGACCATTTTTGTTTCAAAGAGAAAATCTCTTGACATTGGTCCTGAGGATGGTTACCACAAGTTTGCACAAATTTCTTATGATTGTCATATAGAGAATATGAATAGATTGTAGTTGCTACAGTCTGAAATGTAGAATGTTATACCATATATTATTAAGAGTCCTGCCAACAATAGAATATGTATTATCATAATTTAAGTATTATTCAATTTAAGAGGAGATTGTGACTGCAAAATATTTCAGTCTTTTATTTAATTATTATATATGCAAAGCAATTATATATATCTGATTTTGTATGTCATGCACTTAGTCATTCTTATTGAAGAATAAAATAAGTAGCATAATTTATTTTTCAGCACAAATTACAATTCTATTATTTGAACGTTTTGTACAAGAAAGAATATATTACATGGATTGATGTAACATTCAGTCTTTTAAAGATCTTTGCAATTTTTATAATAGTTACTTTTGTAGATATAAAACAAGTTTGATTTAGTTACTTATACAAGTTAATAACATTGAAACAAGGTAAAAGAAACCCAGACAAGTGTGCATATGTGGAGTATTTTTTTTTTTTTTAATTATTATCTATGACCATTATATTTACAATTATACATCTTCCCACAGACCGACGGAGCTTCTGCTGCCTTGATCTGCACTGAAGAGAAGGCTAAGCAGATGGGGTGGAAGCCAAAGGCCTACCTCCGTGACTTCACCTACGTGTCTCAAGATCCCAAGGACCAGCTCCTGCTTGGACCCACCTATGCCACCCCAAAGGTAATTAGAGTGTTAAGGCATAAGAGAAACGTATGGAAAACTTGTTAAGATTTATTATTATTATTATTATTATTATTATTGTTATTATTGTTATTATTGTTATTATTGTTATTATTATTATTATTATTATTATTATTATTATTATTATTATTATATTATTGTTATTATTGTTATTATTGTTATTATTGTTATTATTATTGTTATTATTGTTATTATTGTTATTATTGTTATTAATATTATTGTTATTATTAATATTATTAATATTATTAATATTATTAATATTATTAATATTATTAATATTATTAATATTATTAATATTATTAATGATATTATTATTATTATTATTATTATTATTATTATTATTATTATTATTATTATTATTAATATTATTATTAATATTATTATTAATATTATTATTAATATTATTATTAATATTGTTATTAATATTATTATTAATATTATTGTTATTATTATTGTTATTGTTAATATTATTGTTAATATTATTGTTAATATTATTGTTAATATTATTGTTAATATTATTATTAACCCATTGCGTACGGGTGTCATGACATACGTGACGTAGGAGCTTTGGCCTGACGACGGGCGTCATGACGTACACGACGTTCGGGGATTTTGGATCACTGTGCTATTTTTATTTTGCTATGAAAAAAGGAATAGTGATGATGGCATCACTGCAGTCATTACTATAATTACCGTAATATCGTGCAAGCAACGTCCAAAACCCACAGATGGCACCACTTTTTCCTAGCACCAGCAGGTAAGAGGGAAGCCTTGGATGGCACCCCACCCACGGTCTCTAGTAAACACTGTCTCTATAAATGATGCTTACACTGAATGATGAACCCTTGCTCAAAACTACCGCCGATGAAGGATGTGCAGGCAGAACGAGAAGAGGAAGGTGACTCAATCCATACCCAGTGTCTAAAATGTGCTCCTGTGCCAATATGGATGCCTTTCACTGTGGCACTCACAGTCACAAGCACAGATTTCATTCCTCTTCCCTACCTCTTCTTGTTATATTTATTGTGAGTGGTTATATGTTCGTATTCGTTTATGACAGCACAAAAAAATACGAAAAATAAAGTTATTTTGTCCTCTTCCATAAAACAGCAATACTTCTATCACATTGAGTATAAAAAAAAATAATGAGCTAATATGGATAATATACTACAATTTTAGTCAACTGCAGCACTGATAGAGCCTGTCATACGGCACATATAAGTCTCTAAACTCAATAAAACACACAAAAAAATAAAACACAAAAAACGCTCTAGTTTTACAATGAATGACTGAAAGAGATTTGGATGCTTCAAATTATATTGCTTCAAGTGGTCTCTCTCTAAAATAAAACCTATCCTGGAGGCTGGGCAAGCAAATTTATCTCCGTCTGCAATGGGTTAATATTATTATTAATATTATTATTAATATTATTAATATTATTAATATTATTAATATTATTATTAATATTATTATTAATATTATTATTATTATTATTATTATTATTATTATTATTATTATTATTGTTATTATTATTGTTATTATTGTTATTATTGTTATTATTGTTATTATTGTTATTATTGTTATTATTGTTATTATTGTTATTATTGTTATTATTGTTATTATTGTTATTGTTATTATTGTTATTATTGTTATTATTGTTATTATTATTATTATTATTATTATTATTATTATTATTATTATTATTATTATTATTGATGATGATGATGATGATGATGATGATGATGATGATGATGATGATGATGATGATGATGATGATGATGATGATGATGATGATGATGATGATGATGATGATGATGATGATGATGATGATGATGATGATGATGATGATGATGATGATGATGATGATGATGATGATGATGATGATAGATATAAAAGCTGACATAGATTAATATCTTCGCAACATTACCACAGGTTCTCGAAATGGCTGGCCTGAAAACCTCCGACATCGACGTATGGGAAATCCACGAGGCTTTTGCCGGGCAGATTCTGGCCAACCTGAAGGCCATGGACTCGGACTGGTTTGCCCAAACCTACCAGGGACGCTCTGAAAAGGTTGGGGCTCCTGACACAAGCAAGCTGAACAACTGGGGCGGCTCGCTGTCTATTGGACATCCGTTTGGTGCCACAGGTGAGTGAGTTCGGTGCCAAAGGAATTTTAGGAATTTAGGAATTTTAGGTCATGGGTGCCCCTGTGCGTGGTGAGGGGGAAAATCTATGGAGGGACAAGTAAATTGATTAAGATTTGGTTTTGCATATGTTTTAACTTTCTGCTTTGCTCATTATTGATGCATAAAAGTGGTTTAATTTTTTTCTTTTAAATCTGCAGGTGTCCGCCTCCTGATGCACGCTGCTCATCGTCTTGTGAAGGAAGACGGCCAGTTTGCCTGCATCACTGCCTGCGCTGCTGGCGGACAGGTGAGAACATTAGGCAAAAGAAAGACAAGACTTGAAAGAAAAAAAAAAAAAAAAGAAAAGAAAAAAAAAAAAAAAATTGTTAGTCACTCCTCAGGAAAACTGTTTCAATTTTAATTCATATGTTTTTTTTTTAATCTTTTTATCTTTTTATCTTTTCCAGGGCGTCGGTATGGTGGTGGAGCGTTATCCAGGTGCTACCGTTTAGGGCGGCTACAAAATTGCCTTACTTCCACCCGGTGATGCATGTTGCTCTGGATTGCTCTTGTGATGTCTAGGGGGATAAGGACTGATATAATTATATTTTTTATATTGGTGTTCTTTTCCCGAATTTGAGAACCTGCAACGATCAATGCAAATATATATAGTTCTAAGCCTTCTCTGTAATGTAATAGCATCCAGCTTGAATATTTATATACTTTTTAAAAATTTAGAATATTATTTTTCAGCTGTAAATTCTGTATGATAATTAAAAATAAACTGTTATTATAAAGTGTTTATAAATTTCATCTTTCTCTTTTGACTAAGTGGTTGAATATAAAGACTGTTCAAAAAATCTTCCAGTTGGAACTTTGTTTTACCAGTGTTGCATTGACATGAACACTGAAGTTATATAATATAATATAATATGATATAATATAATATAACATACTATAATGAATTATATATATCATATATATTATAAATTATATAAATATGTATATATAATTTATTATATATATATATATATTTATATATATATATATATATAATTTATATATATAATATACAATTTATATATATATATATATATATATATATATATA
>BOPN01007236.1:45000-52500 GCA_017312705.2 Penaeus japonicus | reverse complement strand
AAGTAATTAACCATTAATATTAGTATTAATTATCATTATTAAAGAAACAGGTGCCTCTTTGTGTTTGTTTACCTTTTAAATTTCTTTGTCGTTATTCATACCATATTCAAAGCTGTTATTAAACAGACTATTTTCTAACGTTATCTACAGCTTGAGGAGCTTATAGGTATAGTTTGTGAGAGAATATAGCAAATCCGGGGTATTTTTTGTGTTAACAGATGGCCATTATTTTAATATTAAAACATATTACTAGGTATTCCTTGGAATTTCCTCGCAATTTTCCAATATCATCATTTTCTCTATGTTTTTAGTACCCACTTTTATTTATTTATTATTATTATTATTTCATTTTATTATTATTATTATTATTATTATTATTATTATTATTATTATTATTATCATAAAAACGTTGTGTCCTAACTAAGCTTGATCTCCAAGTTTAATTTGAAAACTGGAGTGCCTTTTTCATATAAGATAAGCATCAAGTAGTTAATGATACAGGCTAGAAGACCGACGGTTCCATTGTGTTTTCTATCCTAAGCCATGTTGTCAAGAGCGTAGTGAGGTCAGACAGTCACTTTCGTACCAGAACAATAAATGTGTAGGTGTTCCTCTAACATACATAACATACCTTTCCACATACCATACGTTTTAAGGAAAACAACCTTTTAGAGAAGAGAGCCTTTCTTGATTAGTGAGCCAGACCCGTTTCTCCATTGCAAAGCACTGGAAGATAAAGACAGAAAGACAGATAGAGGAAGAATACCACGAAGACATTGTAGGGAGAGTGACTTTGAGAACCACTGACCTGTTTTATTCTAGGTATATATATGGCCCTAAAGCTCTCTAGTTTGATATATGGTTGATCAATCTCTGAAGGTTGCGAATAATGATGGCCATCTTTCATTGTATGTAGGCGTGTTCCCTACTTTATCATATACCGGTGAATGCACTAAACAAATTTATGTCTTCTGGTGCTTGTTACCTTGAATATAATTTGTAGTTTTATATCTCCTTTATTTCCCTGAGTTTTTTATATTTGTTACACCATTTGCTTCAAAATATGCCAGTTCTTTCTAATATCAGATATTACCACTTCTTACATTTTTAAGACATGGTGATACCGGCATTTTGAAGTACCTGCTAACAATACCATTGGAGTTTTGATAATTTTAGAACCAACCGATGTACTAAACGCTATACCTACTCTTGAGAACGATTTTTTTTTTTTTTTTTTTTTTTAGAGTCATTCTTATACATGATATATAACATTTCAAATTTTCAAAAGCTTCAGTCAGATGCGCTCGGTATAGTTTTGATCTAAAACACTTTATGACAATTTGATGCACTAGTTCCTTCGCCATGGCAACCTCAGACCCGTAAAGTATATTTATCGATAGAACGAAAAAAAAAAAAAAAAAAAAAAAAAAAAAAAAAAAAAAAAAAAAAAAAAAAAAAAAAAATCACCCTGGACACTACTTTAAGATAACAGCATGTAATACATATTTGCAAAACAAAAAGGATTTAAGTAAAAGGGCCACCAAGACGAAAAGTGTTACGCTGTGTTGTTGCAAGAGAGACTTTGCAGAGATTATATTGCGTGATCTGCTTACGGTGGCAGTGCGATGGTTTTTCCATTTGTCCCCCCCCAAAAAAAAATGGAATAAAAAGTGAGCTACGAAGTATAAAAAACTTGTCATCTCTGATTTTCGTCGTAAATCTTTAAATCTTGTTAGCGTGTAGTACCACTATTGACAATAATTGGAGTATCAGAACCTCGTATCAGGAATATACTACAAGCGACCTTGTTATAAGCTATAAGATGTATTGTACTTGAATTTATTATGGAGAAATTTGACGAATCGCTCGGTAATATTTCATTTATACGTTTACATTCTCTCTCTCTCTCTCTCTCTCTCTCTCTCTCTCTCTCTCTCTCTCTCTCTCTCTCTCTCTCTCTCTCTCTCTCTCTCTCTCTCTCTCTCTCTCTCTCTCTCCCTCTCCCTCTCCCTCTCCCTCTCCCTACCTCTCTCTCTCCCTACCTCTCTCTCTCTCTCTCTCTTTCTCTCTCTCTCTCTCTCTTCCTCTCTCTCTTCCTCTCTCTCTCTCTCTCTCTCTCTCTCTCTCTCTCTCTCTCTCTCTCTCTCTCTCTCTCTCTCTCTCTCTCTCTCTCTCTCTCTCTCTCTCTCTCTCTCTCTCTCTCTCTCTCTCTCTCTCTCTCTCTCTTTTCTCTCTTTATGGTTATTTTCTATATGTATATATGTGTGTGTGTGTGTGTTTATGAAAATATATCTATTCATATGTGTGTGTATGTATACATGTATATATATATATATATATATATATATATATATATATATATATATATATATATATATATATACACATATATATATATATATATATATATATATATATATATATATATATATATATATATATATATGTATGTGTGTGTGTGTGTGTGTGTGTGTGTGTGTGTGTGTGTGTGTGTGTGTGTGTGTGTGTGTGTGTGTGTGTGTGTGTGTGTGTGTGTGTGTGTGTGTATGTATATGCATGTATATTTTTGTTTATATATATATGTATATGTATATATATATATATATATATATATATATATATATATATATATATATATATATATATATATATATTGTCTACATTTCACCTTAGTAATATTGATAAGAATATTTTCATGGTGATTAATAAAAACAACAAGAACAAGGATGATTATGAAATAAGAAAACCAACAAATTATTAAAGAACACCCTACAATCAAAGGTCGTACTTTATGACCCAGTTTGCGAGCGAACGAAATATCAACAATAGGTCTGAAATTGATTAATTGTATGGGACTGAAAAAAAATCAAGAGAGTTGTCTCTTTTCTTGCAAATATCATTAATAATTCAATTTCGTCGTTCATTTTGTGTTATTTCATGTCTCTTTACCAGTTTCCAGATTAATTGAACCTAATATGTCACACTGAATTATCGATGTAACTGTGCAACTATTGTAATTAGTGTAGTGCAAGCTGACAGTAAATGATTATCTATGGCACCAATAAATCACTTTCTCTCACGTTCGAACTTTGCAATCCTCTGTCATTGCACTCCAGTGTTGAACGCTAATGCATTTGGCACGTACTTTTAAAGTTGATGGATTTTGTTTACAGTTTTTTTGTTTTTTTTTTTCTCGCTTTCACTGTTATATGGTAGATATGGTTATATGGGAGAGGTATCTGAAAAGTTCACTTGTTTTATTTCTTGTTTTAAGTATGATTTTAATTTAAAAATCTTCTTTCACTACGCCCACATTAGTGGAAAACAGATGCCTTTGCGCAGAAATTCCGGCTTGATTAGGAGGAAAAATGAATTGATTTACTCAAAAATAGGTAATTTATAAATCATACTTTGACATGCCAGACAACATGTTCAGGTGATAAAAATAACTTATTTTCAAAAGAGCCGGTAGATTTTTTTTTTCTTTTTTCTTTTTTCTTTTGCGATAGCATAGATATTTTAATCTTATCCAATTTACTTTTTTATTGTCACAAAATATCAAAACTTCATAAGGAAAATATTTGTAGTTTTGTTTCAGGTAATCTACAACATACTGCGCGAGTAGTACAAAGAACATATGATTATAGATTCTGATTTATTTTGATTCTTCAAGGCTATCGCAGTTAAATTTTGCTAGTAGGAATTTGTGAAGACATATTGACTGGAGTTAACATGTCTTTACAAATTCGACATCATTCTTTTTTTTGGCCAACTCTCAATATATATAGATATGATGAAGGTAACAAATTACATCAATAATGTCTAAATAAAGAAATAAAGGAAAAAGCAAACAAACAAACAAACAAAAAACACGATAAAGCAGTTTGCTTCCCTTGCAATTAAAAGCAATATCCTTCATATTACTTACCATCTCTTGCCACTAACACAAGCTTTTGGATCGGATAGCTATTTCCTCCAATCACTTTTACACATTTGATACGAACCCTGGCCAGAGACTCATATATAATTCACTGACTACTTTGTCACAGTGAAACA
Source organism: Penaeus japonicus (assembly GCA_017312705.2). NCBI lineage: Eukaryota > Metazoa > Arthropoda > Malacostraca > Decapoda > Penaeidae > Penaeus > Penaeus japonicus. Next base: position 48,444 of record BOPN01007236.1, on the reverse strand, counting down.
GTATGGCGTACACGGGGGCAGAGAATGATTTCTTTCTGACCTGTTTCTTATGGCATACTATAGTTAACGATAGGAAATAGGTCAGAATGTAATGCCATTGGAAGGCAGTTACAATACTGGGTTCATAATACTGTTTTCGGTGTTTATTTGTATGCCGTGCATCGGGCATGAAATGAAATAGAACGCCGTACCACTCATTTTTATTATCATTATTATTTGTCATTAACATTAACGAAAACACATTATGTCTGTGGAGTCTCTATTTCCTTTTTTTTCTACTTATATCTGTAGTTGTTAGTCACTTTCACCATCATCATTATTATTGTTATTTGATTACAATAACTGATATCATTTTTATTACTGTTGATATTGTTAATACTACTACTTATACAATGATTATTATATAACAACTGAATTAGCATTTCCATTTTCTTTTCTTTTCTCTTTTTTTTTATAAATATTTTCACTGGTTTGATGTCATAACGTCATGATTACCTAATTAATATCATCAGAATATACGCTGATGCTTTCATCCGTACTGTAAATTTCCTTACATGATATAAAAGAGCCTATTTTACACTATCATAAATGCGTTCATTGGATCGATAAATCGTGCGTGGGGGACTTTGTTTTTATATTTTCAGATTCTTTTTTTTCTATTTATAGGCCAACCTTTTCACAACACCTAAAAGAATCCCAAATCTTTTCTTGAGTTTTATGATCCTCTCGTTTTCTCTCTCTCTCTCTCTCTCTCTCTCTCTCTCTCTCTCTCTCTCTCTCTCTCTCTCTCTCTCTCTCTCTCTCTCTCTCTCTCTCTCTCTCTCTCTCTCTTTTTCCCTTTTTTCTACGATCAACAGACTTTCCAGCCTCTTAACCGCCATCGTAACGCAGTTTCCTCCGCTGTTAAGTAGTTCTCGTCTAACGTTCCTCTCTTAGTCAGAGATGTTTTACGTGTCTATATATACTATTTCCAACTTTCTTTTCTTTGTATCAGTATCGCGCTCAGTTTTTCCACATCCTTCTGCTTGTTATGATGGTATTAAAACCGTCAATGGGTTGGTAGCAGTGAGTATATTCTTTACCGCGAAGCCTCGACGTAGGAATTGCGTTAATCCTTATATACTTGACTTTGTATCCTATCGACTTGAAGGATAGGATTTGGAACATCCATCAAGTTCTATTTCGATGATATATCAATTATTTGGCTAATGGAGACTTTTTACCTGTTGCACTTTATTTTATTTATTTGTCTATCTATTTATTTATTTAATTTTTGTGTTAGCACATGTAAAAATACCAAAAACTATAACCAAACCTAGACTTGTTTTCCATTTTTTTCCTTGATTTAATAACATAAAAAAAAAGATATAAGTTTTAACAGATCGAATTCTGCTTCAGCTTTCCCGAACAAAATAGACGAAGGGATTAAGTTCACCACAAAAAGCGATAAGATGCTATCACCCTAGAAGAATCTGATTCTAGCCTTTGCTTTCCCCCTAAGCTCTTATTTCTCTATGCATGGTCGTACCCTTGCAACTCGATCCATACAATTGCAATTCAGTACGCCCCTTCTAGCATTCCCTAAACACCATTGATTAATTAAAATCCGATCTGTAGTACTTCTTGTTTCTCTGTATCACATGATCTTCTCCTTTTATATAAGCTTGTTATTTTCCCCTTTTGTAAACAAGTATCTTCGGCTGATATTCTTGAAAATAATTATTGTAACAAAAGGGAGGCTTGCCAGGAGCTGCAAAAGAATAACGATGACTTTTTTTGTTATACTTTTTTTTTACATGTGGAAACTAGGGCTTTAAAAATCATAAAATGGAATTATTTCTCTTTTTCTCCCAGTAGGTGTTCATGTTTTCACATATGATCAAAATCACTATTATTACCATGATTATTTCTATTCACCATCATTATCATTGTTGTTTTTGCTGTTATTATCACAAAAATCATTATCATCAACTCTCTTCTTCACTTATTATTATAATAGTTTGTATTATTATTATTATCGTAAATAATTCGAAATGCCACTGTCCCTCCCCCCCTAAAAAAGAAAAAATCTTTTTAAATTATACTTTTAATTTGGATTTGAGTTCGGGAAACTAATGAATGGAAATAATTGCCTGTTTAGTCTCATGACAAATAGCCAAATCACTAAGAGGATTAGAACGTTATTAATGAATCCACTTTCCAGGCGAATTCTATCGTTGCGAAGTTTAACAAAAAATAAATAAAATAAAATAACGGTTATACATGCAAAAAAAAAAAAAAAAAAAAAAAAAAAAAAAAAAAAAAAAAAGTCTTCTGTTTAAGAGCTTCGGACACGCAAAGCAAAACTTAATAAGGATTACTTCCGAATGACGGTGGGCGGCCGGCACTTTTACAATAGCAACGATGTCTGACTCCTCGAACTTTCTTAACTTCCTGCTGAGGATATTAACCCCGACAACAAGGTTCAAGGTCAAGTAACTTTTTCCTTCGTAAAATAAAATGGTAGTAATAATATCCATAATGCTGATAATATTTATTGGATATAGGGTGTATTCTACCATTGATTTTGATTTAGGCATGGCTATGAAGCTGTACAAAATTCATTATATCTTATATGTGTGTGTATGTGTCTATATATATATACATATATATATATATACATATGCATATAAATATATATATACATACACATAAATATATATATATATATATATATGTATGTATATGTATATTTATATATATATATATATATATATATATATAAATATATATATATATATATATATATATATATATATATATATATTTATATATATGTATATATATATGTATATACATATATATATATATATATATATATATATATATATATATATATATATATGTATATGTATATATATATATATATATATATATATATATATATATATAAATATATATATATATATAAATATACATATATATATGTATATACATATGTATATATATGTATGTAAAAGAAAAGAGAGAGAGAGATTAGATATATACACACACACACACACACACACACACACATATATATATATATATATATATATATATATATATATATATATATATATATATATAAATATATATGTATATATGTATATATATATATATATATGTATATATGTATATATGTATATATGTATATATGTATATATGTATATATGTATATATATATATATATATTATATATATATATATATATATATATATATATATATATATATATATATATATATATATGCGTGTGTGTGTGTGTGTGTGTGTGTGCAATTATCTATATCTAATCTCTCTCTCTCTCTCTCTCTCTCTCTCTCTCTCTCTCTCTCTCTCTCTCTCTCTCTCCACATATATATATATATATATATATATATATATATATATATATATATATATATATATATATATATATATATA
>BOPN01007236.1:27500-32500 GCA_017312705.2 Penaeus japonicus | reverse complement strand
AAGCTTTATACTTAACTGAGGATAAGAATTCCTTGATCAGGGGAACTCTATAAGAGTAGTATACGAAGAGACAGCAACATCCGGCAGATTCTTGATTAATGCACAATACTACATGGAATTGCAGCATGACAGGCCTCGAGATCAGCTCCGGAATTACAGGTTTAACACACCTGGGAGGTGTGCTTTTCTGCATCCGTCATCATCATAACTTGAAAAAAAGTACAAGCAATTCCGGCGCCCTTACATGGCTTTAGAGAGGTAAGTGGGGACGTAGGGTAGAAGGCATAGTTCGATATATGAAAAGGAAAATAATTCGTGCAACAAGAAAAATGTGAGTTAGTAATATATCGAATATTGTATCAAAATGTTTTTTTTTTTTAAGTTATTTTATTTTTTTGTATTATTATTATTTATATATTTTTTTTTTGGATTTGATTTTTTTTTCTTAGAATATTATATAGCATGAGGGTAACTGGTATATGCAACAGAATCATGGGTATGTTTTACTTGCTTGTTTTTCAATGCAATCCCTGCCTGTAGGTGATGCAATAGCACGCTCCCAGGGTTACTAGCAACATACACATTCATGACGGTAACGTATGGGATAAAATGTAGGTTGCGTGGAACGGGCTGAGCGGGGTAAATGCATCAAGCTGTTGCAAAGTAGGCATCTGTTGAAAGGTTATACTAGGAAGAGAAATGTTATAGGATGGCAATGATACCGACATGGGCTGCAGGTAGGAGGTATTCATTGCAATCTTCCTTGTGTAGGTATGGGTAGCTGGAATAAATAAGGATAAGGAAGTCAGTTCACATGAGGCTGGAAGAACAAAAGTACCTTGTAGAACAACATCAGGGTTATGCTTGTTACACATAACTGTAGTTGTAGTAGCAGAGAGACCTGAAATTGTGAGGTAAGATTTTAGAGTAGAGTAGAACTGAATTTGTTGCCTTAGAGGAAAAAGAGAGGCTTAACATTAGTAGAGGAGATATTGTGGAGAATAGGGCGTAAGTCATGTGGAGTAATGAGACTGGGAAGCACTTCGCCTGCTGTTGCTGAAATCAACGAGTTGGTTATTGAGTTAATAAAGTAGCCAGGCCGGAGAAATCAGCAATCGGCTGAAGCGAAATTTTGACTTCCACATTGTTTGTTACTGGTAAGACTAGCCCATGGTCCTCAACGAAGGCTCCTGGCACTGCGCGAAGCCTAGGGGGTAGGGCATGGCGGTCGGCAGACGCCAATGCGAAGAATGATAAGCCCAAGAGGAGTAAGGTCTGGAAGATAAAAATCAATTAGTGTTCGTCGGCCGGGGGAGAATAGTACTTGTGAGCAAGCTTTAGGACGTCGAAATGAGACCAAGATTGTTCACCTGACTGTATGCATTTAATGTAGGCCTTGTTGTTCTTTACACTAATTACTCTAAATGGACCTTCAAATCTAGGAGCAAGCTTTGACTTAATATTGAGTGGTTGGTTGACTTTTCTAAATACTAATGCTCCAACTTCAATGTCCTTGTGGCGGGCCACTTTGTGTTGAAATGACAGTATTTTATCTGGAATTAGTCAAATGCTTCTTTGTGATCTGAAAGATGGACTTGTTTCTATTTAGGAGATATTCAGCATAATTATCATTATATGAAGGAACTTGACTTTCATCAAAGAGGTCATAGGGTAGTCTTTTATCCATTCCATATAAAAGAAAATGTGGGGTATCACCTAAGGAAGAATGGAATGTACTATTAATACAAGACTGGATTGTCAATAGTGATTCATCCCATGTGTCCGATGTCGCATCAACGAGCGATCTCATTAATGAGAGGATGGAGGAATTGAGCCTTTCTGTAATACCATTACTTTGTGGGCGGTAAGGGAGAATGTTAACACGAGTTACATTCATGATATCACATAACTTATCCATGACTTTGTTATGAAATTCAGTCCCGTTATCAGTTGAAAAATACATGGGGGCTGAATGTCTATGACAGAAGTCGTGAAAAGCATGTGCAACAACATTTGCTGTTTTGTTGGGCACGGGGACGAGTTCACAAAAACGAGTGAAGTTATCAATTAAAACTAAAAATATAACGATTACCATTGCGAGAAGGTAGAAAACCTGACAGTGTGTCGCAAGAGACTTTCTGGAAAGGAAAGTCTGGAATGTCATATTTCAATGCAGGGGCTGGGTCATTGGTATTTCCTTTGTAATAAGGGCATTGCTTACAAGACTGAACATGCTTAGCAACTTTGCTAATAAGGTGTGGGAAGAAGAAGCGTTGCTGAGCTATGGATTGCCTTATACTTACCACAGTGTGCAGCTTCTTTCGACTCATGGAAAAGAGGAAGGATTCGACCTTCAAGGGATTCAGGAATAACTACAAGCTTACGAGATGCCTTAAGCTTTCTTGTCCTATATCGAGACTTGTAGCAAAGTAGACCGTTAGCATCGAGGTAAAGTTGACTTACTCGAACATGTCTGCTAGGGGGAGGTCTTTCATTCCTTTCTAAAGCTTGAATTAAGGGGCCGTACAGATTATCATTACGTTGCGCTATCCGGATCTCGTTCTCCGTGGGTGGGTCCATGGGAGGTACGGGTTGGGGCAGCCAAGACCGGGGCGGTAACAGAATGAATGGGGTCGGAACGGCGATCATTAACATGTGCAGACCGGATCTCGTCCTCCGAAGGATCCTCAACGGTAGGAGCGGCAGTATTTGCCAAGATCGGCGAACAGAGAATTTCACCTTGCGGGAGGCAAAGGTGGGCGAGGAGCTAGATTCAGGCAGGTTGTGAGCGTCAGAGAGGGAGCGTGATAGCGTCGGCAACGACATTTTGTTTCCCGGGTAAATAAACAATGGTGACGTCAAACTCTGCAAGAATTTCAATTGCGCGGGCGCGTCGTCCATGAGGGTCCCTACCCTTAAATATGGACGTGAGGGGGAATGATCGCGTGCACTTCTATCTGATATCCCAAGATTAGCTCTCGAAAATGACGGAGGACCCATGTGATACTGAGTAGTTCACGGTCCGTCGTGTGATAGCGTTTTTCCGCTGAATTGAGGGCGCGACTTGCAAAAGCAATGGGCTGCGTCTTTCCAGAATGGCCATGTTTCTGGTGGAGTACTGTCTGGAGCCTGAGGTTTGAGGCATCAGTGGTGAGGACAAAAGGCAAACTGAAATCGGGGAAAGCTAAGAGTGGAGCCTTAATCAATCGCGATTTAAGAGTTGTAAATGCGGCTTTTTCCTCGTCTGTCCACTGCCAAGTAGTATCCTTTTTAAGGAGATGGTTAAGCGGTGTCGCGATGGACCCGTAACCTTGAATGAACGGCCTGTAAAAACCTGAAAGGCCTAAAAATGACTTCAATTCCTTCTGGTTCTTAGGTGTTGGAAAGTCGGCAATGGCTTTAACTTTTGAATCATTAGGTGCAATACCTTTAGATGACAAGGTATGGCCTAAGAATTCTAACTTAGACTTGAAGAACTGACACTTGTTAGGTTGAATACATAATCCTGCAGTTGATAGTCTATTGAAAACCTGGCGCAATTTCTTCTCGTGTTCAGAGAGGGAGGGTGAGCAAATTAAAATATCATCTAAATACACGAGGACCTGATCATTAATTAATCCTGATAGTACAAGTGACATTAATCTGCTAAATGTGAGAGGGGAATTGCGAAGGCCAAAAGGACATACTAAAAATTCAAAGTGTCCCATATGAGTCGAGAAAGCCGTATATGGCACGCTTTCAGGAGCCATAGGAACTTGCAGGAAGCTTTTAGCAAGGTCAATAGTTGAAAAAATCTTATTATTAGAGCCAATGTCTTGCAACAACAATCTAAGATTAGGAATTGGGAATGGTTCTGGCACTGTTACTTTATTCAACTTGCGATAGTCGACCACTGGGCGGAAAGTATTATCCTTCTTTGGAACAAGGAGGAGGGGAGAGGCCCAGGGTGAATTGCTTGGTTGAATAAGTTTCATGTCTAACATTGTTTTAACTTCCTTTTCCAAGGCCTGTCGCTTCGAATGAGGGATCTTATAACTCGGTATGTACGAAGGCTTAGCATCAGGCTCGAGGGTAATGGAGTGTTGAAGCAATGTTGTTTTTCCGATAGGACGGTCCTTGGTTGGCAGTACGCTTGGGAATTCTTTAAATAAGGTATTCAAAATATCATATCCTTCATGAAAATCTAAATTTTGCTTTAGAACATGATCAGAGCTCTGCTCATCAGGGGAAGATGATGTTGCAGAAAAAACAGGGGAGGGAACAGGTAAATCAAATTCGCAGATAGGCAAGTCTGTGAATTCATAAGATATTACAGGTACACCAGCGTTAATAGTCAATGGGGCCGGGGTAAGATTAAATACATGCACCTGACATCTATTATCAGTGATATTATACAAGGAAGGTAATGTTGCACAACCTTTTACACGTATATTATCAGGTAATATCAAAGCAGTACCATTTGCAGAAGGACAAGAAACGTCTATCAGTAGATCATGAAATGCCGGGATAGTAGTGGTAGCACTAGCTATAAACTTAGGAGCATTATCATTAGCGGTCCAAGAATTCGCACAGTCGTCAACGTGTTTTGCACGCGAAGGTTTGCGTGATGCGGGTGCGCGCGCAGCGAGAGGAGAGGTGAAGCGAGGGCGGGTGGGAGGGTAGGGGTGGTGGGGAGGAGAGGATGGAAAGTGAGGTGTAGACATGGTGTGACTATGGTCATGTGTGACTTCACAGATTGCCATTGCGGGTGTGAAGGGGTCGGCATGCGTCCATAGGCAAGAGGGAGTCCTTAATAGGTAATTCTGACCATTGAAAGTAATGCTATTACTCTGAGGGTGGAGGGAAATACCCGTACGGTATAAGAAATCATGACCCAACAAAAGGTGTCCCGGAGTAAAATTAGATTCTACAACGACAAACTTGTGAGCAAAAATTTCACTACCAAGAGAAATGTTAAGGACTTTGCTGCCTAAAGCTGATACCTTATCTCCTGTTATCCC
>BOPN01007236.1:7500-10000 GCA_017312705.2 Penaeus japonicus | reverse complement strand
GAATATTGGTGCTCAGTTTCTCTCTCTCTCTTTCTCTCTCTTTCTCTTTCTCTCTCTCTCTCTCTCTCTCTCTCTCTTTCTTTCTCTCTCTCTTCTCTCTTTATCTCTCTCTCTCTCTCTTTCTCTCTCTTCTCTCCTTTTCTCTCTCTCTCTCTCTCTCTCTCTCTCTCTCTCTCTCTCTCTCTCTCTCTCTCTCTCTCTGTCTGATATTTTGCATGGGTTGGTTATTCCCATGCCTCCCATTCTCGGTGGCAGTTCTAGGATGGCTCTCTCTAGGTCTGTAGGGTTACGCCCACCTGATAGGGCTGGTATAAGATCCCTCTTGATGGTGTCTTCTATGGGTTGTAGGAGGTGTCCTATGTTTGGTACTGTTCTCATCAGAAATTTCCACTTATGTTTAATGCCAAAGGTGAATGCGGTATAGGCAGCATGTGGTTCATGTTTTGCAATATCGGCTAACCGTTTTATCTCCTCTATCCACTCTTCCACTTCTGGATTTCACAAAAGCTCCTTGTGCTTCTTTTGTTCCTAGGACTGCTCCAAGATACTTCTCTCCACCTGCATTAATATGAACTTCCAAGTTTTTGAAACATTCTTTTGCTTGTTCAGTTCTTTCTGGCTTTACCATTAATACAGATTTCCGGGCATTTGGGTAGTATCCTTGCGGTGGTCATGTTGTTGTAGCAGATCCCACCATTTCCTTAGGGCATTTGGGTAGTATCCTTGCGGTGGTCATGTTGTTGTAGCAGATCCCACCATTTCCTTAGGTCTGATATCTTTCCCGCACCTGCCAGGTCATCTGCATGAGCCACTGGCTTCACTTGGGTACTTTCATGGCTTATGTGATTCTGTAGTCTTAGTAGACCAATGGCATACCTAGCCATTGCCTCTGGGTCTCCTTGGGCTGTGCCTTCTGCAGATTCGATGATGTCAAAACTGCCTGTGTGTCTGTCACATATAAACTGCTTTGCTGGTTATATAAATTTTCTATGGACATCGCCAGACTGGGGCATTTCATCTTCATGTTGTGGATTGCTGCTTGACGGTTTCTGTTATTGAATGCGTTTGCTGCATCCACCAGCAACACTGCATCGCAGTCGGGGTCATTGCATATTGTTCTCATTGCATGCATTGCAGCCTCACCTCCTGCTTTCTGTCCAGCACAAACTTGCAGGTTTCCTACTGCAGCCTTTATGTCGTCTTTGGTGACTTCCTTAGCACTTCACCGACACCAATAGGGCGGCAGCCTGGCTTCTTATCGAGGGCAATGAGGCGGCAAGCAGTGAAGGCTTCTATGTCTTGACAAGTGTTAGTCGCCATTTTTCTCGCCATGGCTGCTATCGTGTTGCACAGATCATTCGCAACACTGCCGTATCTCGCATGGCTTAGGATGTTCTTCCAGGCTTTGGCATCCATTCCCGATGGTCCAGCTGCACCGTGTGTGTGGAGGGCGCGTTTCCGAATGTCTTCACCCGTTATTCTGTCAAATAGTGCTGGTGGCGGTGGGATGTCATTTCCTCCGTTCATTGTATCAGGAGCGGCCTCTCTCGCTAGAGGGCGTTTGTCCTTGAGTGCCTCTCGCGTGGTGTCATTTAGAGGCAGGGTGCCAGCTGCATCATCTAGTGCCAATGTTCTTGTCGCCATTGACACTTTCCCTTGCTTCATCATGCTTGAGAATTTCGTGGCTGTATCTTTCTCTTTCACCTTTTTCCATAATTTCCTTCTTTTCTTTTGCAATGCTTCTGCTTCGGTCAAAAGCGCTTTTACCTCTCCTCTTTCCCACTTCTCCTTCCTTCTTTTACCTCTCCTCTTTCCCACTTCTCCTTCCTTCTTTTACCTCTCCTCTTTCCCACTTCTCCTTCCTTCTTTTACCTCTCCTCTTTCCCACTTCTCCTTCCTTCTTTTACCTCTCCTCTTTCCCACTTCTCCTTCCTTCTTTGCACAGCCTTGATGTCCTCGGCTGTTTTTGACCGGCCGTGAGATCGCTGACAGATGAGCTGGGCTAAAGCGGCGATCGCTTTTAGTGTGAGAGGTTGAAGATGCGATGCGTTGATATATCCGCCAAGCAAGAAATGGATTTCTTTTGTGAATTCTCGCGTTGCATTGCATTTGGGGATTTCAAAAAGGTTTGGACTGAATGTAATCATTTTCTCGTATATTTCGTTGGTCGAAGCAATCGCCTCTTCCAGATTATGAGTTTGCCAGTGTCGTCCGGCGGGGGGAGGGGGGGGGGGTGACCCGGTTGACGCTACGCTTGTATTTCTTTCTTCGTCTGCATCCTGCGAGTTTCTGCCTCCACTTCTTTCAAAGTGAGTGTCGTCTGTGTCCTCGTTTTGGCTTTGATTTTGACTTTGACACAGTGCGCCTCTTCGGCAATTCGTGCAGAACCTTTGATTCATTGCACACGCGCATCGTATGCAGTTGCGTGTGGGGCATGCACAGCAAAAGCTTACGGTTGCCATTTTGTGAATTTCCGGATATAACGTTTTCTTTAAATTTC
>BOPN01007235.1:61514-62671 GCA_017312705.2 Penaeus japonicus | reverse complement strand
CCTCCTCCTCCTCCTCTCTCTTCTCTCCATACCCATCCATACGTGAGTGACTCAGCGTATTCTGGTAAAATGGTAAGGTTTTCTCTCTGCTGTTTGAGGTTATGAAGTTGGGTTCTTTTGTTGTTGTTGTTGTTGTTACGATCGTCATTATTGTTGTTGATATGATGATCATCATTGATATCATTATTGATATCATTGTAATGGTGATAACTATTATTATCTCTATTATTATTATTATTATCATTATTATTATTATCATTATTATGATTATCCTCATTGTTATTATCATCAGTTAAAGTGATCAATACCATCATTATCACATACTTATACCCCTGTTCTTTGCCATAGAGGTTAAAATACGTCTAATATGCTTATCAAAATTTAAATTTAAATTTAGATTAAAACTAAATTAACATTGCTCTTATAGGAATTTTAGAGAGTTGGTAACAAAGAGGCTGGGATTTAGGTCAGAGAGAAAGAGTTATGTAGTTACTCTTTAACATTTAATTAGCTAGATAGTTATTTCATAAAAAATTAAAAAAAAATAAAAATGTTGGTGGAGAAGGATGAGGGAGAGAAAGAGAGAAAGAGGAGGGGGGGAGGTGTGAGTGGGGTAGGTAGGAGTGAATGAGAGAGAGGGGCTGGAAGATAGAGGGAGAGAGAGAGGGGGGGATTGAATGAGAGAGAGAGATAGAAAGAGAGAGAAAGAGAAAGAGAAAGAGAGAGAGATTGAAAGCGAAAGAGAAAGAGAGAGAGAGAAAGAGAAAGACAAAGAGAAAGAGAGAGAGAAAAGAAAGATACCAACAAAGACACAGATACACAAACAAACAGACAGACAGACAGAGAAAGAACGAAAACAAATCACAAGAAAGAACTCAGAGACTCAGAGAAAATATCACAACTCACCAAGTCAAACGAGACAGACGATTTTCGCTCTTATGGACGAGTCACGATGCCATTATGAAATGACGACGAGGGGAAAGCATTAATAACTTGAGCCAGATGTTAATTTCCATTTCAGAGATCATAAACGAAAGACGGTAACACGTTTGTCTTAGAAATGCCAGCGGTTGCATGACTTGTCTTCAAAGAACGAAATGTTGCACAGAGAGAGAAGGGAGGAACTTGATGAATGAGTGGCAATTGAGTGAATAATG
>BOPN01007234.1:42500-50000 GCA_017312705.2 Penaeus japonicus | reverse complement strand
AGTAACTACTTGTGAATTAAGGAAATTGTGAATAGGTCAGACTCATTCTAAAGTGTTATTGGTATGATATGATTTTTGAGAAACCTTACATGATCATATAAAGGGGGTTATCTGTTGGAAGATGCAAACACAAGCAAAGAGTAGTATGGTTAGTGGAAGTGATTTTATGAATGAACTGCAGCAGACAGTCATTATTATTATTTATTTTTATTTTATTATTTTTTATTATTTTTTTTTTTATTATTATTATTTTTTTAATATGATAAAAGTAACAAAGATTTTAAGATTTTTTGATCTTGCAAATAACAAAGAGTCATTCCCCACCTCCAGCACCGTGCTGCTCCGTCACGAGAACATCCTCGGCTTCTACGGGTCAGACATGACGTCCCGCGGGGCATGTACTCAACTCTGGCTGGTGACTCACTATCATCCTCGCGGCTCTCTGCACGACTATTTGAACATCCATACCTTGGACCACACGTCATTGATCAACATCGCCCTCTCGGCCATCAACGGGCTCCTTCATTTGCATACTGAGATTTTCGGCACGCAAGGAAAACCAGCCATTGCCCATAGAGACATCAAAACAAAGAACATTTTGGTAAAGGTCAGTATACATATACACATGCTTTGAAATTTTTTGTAATTTACTCCTCTCATGTTAATAGTTTACTTTATATGTTTGCTTATTCATTTCTACACACTTACAATGTATTATTGATTTACTGAAAGATATTAGTATTTGAATAGCAGTTTATGATGCGTCAATCCATAATCCAGTACCTGTATTGTAAAGTAAACCATTTCTTTAATAGCTGAATGGGACCTGTGTGATTGCTGACTTTGGACTGGCTGTGATGCACACTCAGACTACTGGGGAAATCAACATTGGTAATAATCCCAGAGTAGGAACAAAGCGCTACATGAGTCCTGAAGTTCTTAATGAATCGTAAGTTTTCTTTCATCTTTGCCAATATTTGGAGTGTGTAGACATATCAGAGTGAATATTGGCATTTATTTAATGCTTAACAAATATATTAATAATATGAACTCACAGTATTGAAATATGTTATTATATATATATATATATATATATATATATATATATATATATATATATATATATATATATATATATATATATATATATATATATATATATATATATTTATTTATTTATATATATATATATATATATATATATATATTTATTTATTTATTTATATATATATATATATATATATATATATATATATATATATATATATATATATATATATATATATATTTATATATATATATATATATATATATATATATATATATATATATATATATATATATATATATATATATATATATTTATATATATATATATATATATATAAATATATATATATATATATATATATATATATATATATATATATATATATATATATACATATATATATATATATATATATATATATATATATATGTGTGTGTGTGTGTGTGGGTGTGGGTGTATTTTTTTCTTTTCTTATTTTCATTATTGGAGTTTAAGTAATTTTCTTTTCTTCCACATTCAGGATCAACATGACCGTGTTCGAGTCCTTCCGCAAAGTGGACATCTATGCTCTGGGCTTGGTTCTGTGGGAAGTTTGCCGAAGATGCATATCCAACGGAATTATAGATGAGTACAAGCCTCCTTTCTATGACGTGGTCCCCAACGACCCAAGCTTCGACGACATGAAGAAGGTGGTGTGCGTGGACCAGTACCGTCCTGTTATCCCCAATAGGTGGACAAGTGATCCTGTGAGTAAACGGAGATGCTTCTGTTGACGTGAAGAGGTGGTCTTTGTCCAGTTGGATGGAGAATGATGATATATATATAGAGAACTGAATTTTTCTTTCTTGTTTATTTTCATTTTTGTGGTATGCAGGTTTAGTGCATCATACCTTATTATGCTAGAAAGAGCCCTGTTTGTTGAATAATTTCCTTTTGTTTTTCTTCCCAGATTGATAATAGTTCAAAGACATATATGTATATTTGTATTATTTCTCTCTCTCTCTCTCTCTCTCTCTCTCTCTCTCTCTCTCTCTCTCTCTCTCTCTCTCTCTCTCTCTCTCTCTCCCCCCCCCTCCCTCCCTCTCTCCCTCTCTCCCTTCCTCCCTCCCTCCCTCCCTCCCTCCCTCCCTCCCTCCCTCCCTCCCTCCCTCCCTCCCTCTCTCCCTCTCTCCCTCCCTTCTCTCTCTCTCTCTCTCTCTCTCTCTCTCTCTCTCTCTCTCTCTCTCTCTCTCTCTCTCTCTTTCTCTCCCTCCCTCCATCCCTCCCCTCCCTCCCTCCCTCCCCCTCTCTCTTCCTCCTTTCTTTCAATTCCTTGTTAGGTTCAACTCCCTTCTTTAACCCGCTCTTCCTTTTTGCGATTAGGTTCAATTCCCCTTTTATCATCAAGCTCAACTCGCCTCTATTGGATCGGTTTATCACGGCCTATATATAATGGACAAGCTGTCCTCATATATCACACCATAGGCCTACAATCTCAAAATTGCCATTATCGTGTTCCTAACACTGCTTACTCTGGTAATCTGCAAACCTGACCTCCCTCTCTCTCTCTCTCTCTCTCTCTCTCTCTCTCTCTCCTCCCGCCTTCCCTCCCTCTCTCTCTCTATCTTTCACTCTTCCTCCAGGTATTGACAAGAATGTCTAAAATCATGTTGATTTTTTTTCTTTTCTTTTCTTTCAGGTATTGACAGGAATGTCTAAAATCATCCGTGAATGTTGGCATCAGAACCCAAGTGTGCGACTGACAGCCCTCAGAGTAAAGAAATCGTTGGTTAAGCTCGCACAGGAAGAGACAAAAATCAAACTAGAATTTGACTGTTGACACAAGAACATAAGTTGTTCAAAGTTCAAATTGTATATGAGTGAATGGGTAAATGTGAACTCATTGTGTTGCTGGTTACAGCACAGTGCAGCTGGCTTTGTTAGGTGGAAACATGTACTGCTAATGAGTATCAAAATGGATTGTTATAAATACGTGTTATTTAATATTCAGTTATAGTTAAGCAAAATTAGGTATTGCTGCAGTGCTAAATGTAAGATTACTTATGATAGAAAATTATGGGCAGTTTTTTATTTTAGCTCCATTTTTTGAAATGGTGAACGTTTTATGTGAACAGCCCTGATACATGGTAATTTTTTTAGTGTTGCAGTTTTTCAGTCTGTATAACAGACAAGAGTACAGTATACTTCAGCAGCTGACTGAAACCATAATGAATTACTAATTTAGTGTAAAATCAGGATTCATGCTTTTTACAAAATTATAATAATATACCATTTCTTCTCTAGATTTGTGTAACATTCAATTTCAAAATTTTATACATTTCTATTTATACTAGTTGCATTATTTAAACTAAAGAACAACTGCTGCTTTTGTTGCCGATACAGGAATAACTCATACTATGTCCTTATTCCCTGTTGTTACCTTAATGGGTCCTTGTTCATTTTTTTTTTATATCTTTCATATACTCATGATACACAAAGCAATCCATAATTCAGATTGATAGCATTTTCAGCAGCATTATGATGTCCTTTTTCTCTTTTTTATATTTTAAGGGCACTAACACATGATTTAGAGCGAACGTATACTTAACATACATGGAATTGCATAACGTAGTATTTGCAAAAGCTGAGGAGTAAGAATAGAAACTATTGTACAGTATTGGCTCTGAGAGCAATGAGATTACCGATCGTATTCTTAAACGTTACTTAATAGTGTCATAGATGAATGTCTTTTGAGGGTGTTGAACTATGTTGATTGTGTTTTTTCCCCTCTCTCCCTCTCTCTCTCTTGGTGTCTTTCTTAGTTGCTGGTGTGCATTGCCAATTACGTATCCGAATAAGAAAAATACCGTGGTCGTCTTTTTATTTTACTAATTTTTTTCCCCCCTCCCCCCAGGTTTTGAGAGAAAGTGATGGAATACTTAGTACAATTTTATGAGTAATTTGTTGATTAGAATACTGTGTGCCTATAGAATAAAGATCAGGTCGTAGAATTAGTCAATTTTTCTATTTCTTCTTTCATCATGACTTCGTCCCTTCTTTTTTTTTTCTTCTTCTTCCTTCTTTTCTCCCCTTCTTGCTTCATCTTCATTTTTCTCCATCATCATTTTTTTTATGTGATATAAACTGTGAGGACAACTATTTCATGATATATGATTTCTATGAAGGAAGTATTCCCTGCCTTTGGTCACAGATGGTCACCTTTTTTCTTCATTTGCCTGTGACTGAGGATGCTTCTGTCTTCTTCTTCTGAATGCCTTTAATTAATGCAGTCTCTTCTATTTTTCCTTCTTCTATCCTGTTTTTGCCTCTTACAAATCACAACCTTATATTCTTGTAATATTTCTACTACTGCTATCATGAGCATCAATCCTTTTTTTTTTTATGTATGGGATTTTCTTTCACCAATTCATTAAGTCATTACTGCCACCACCATCGCCACCACCACAACCACCATCACTGCCATCGCCATTCTCATTATTACCAACGACTTCTCAGTTGTTTCCCTCCTTTTTGCCTTTTTTTTCTTTTTTTTTTCATTTCTAATTTTTATTTGATGTCAATCCAGTATGGAGAAATATAGAATTTGCCATATGCTCTTCAGACAACAGGGTGTTTCTGCCAATAGCTACACTACCTGTTATCATTGAACACAAGCGAGACTGGATGCTCCTGTCCATGAAGCATTGCACAATATATTCTCATTGAAATACCAGAGACGCATAACTTGGCATTTGATGTCCACAGGGTCTAAATGCGACTCATTGACGTGAAAGTCCTCGTACAGCTTGTGCTTCCCCAGTGCCTGCAACACGCCGCCCATTACTGTATAATCTTGACAGATGTGTAGAGTGTATGATGTCTGTTTGTTTGATAGATGTACTTGAAACTTTTTCGAATTGCTTCATAGCCAAATAGTAGTTACCAAAGCATAAGTAGTGAAAATATTTTGTAAAACATAGGTAGTATGTTAGCAAAGTTTCATGATTGTTTTGCCAATGTAATGTTGACAAAGTACGTAATTTATGTTTAAAGTACTTGTCTATTTAAAGTTTATGTTAATTGTAGCAACAAAAATTGATGTTAAAAGCTGGTCAGATGTTTTTGAAGCACAAAATAATTAGATGAGTAATGTATGGCCCCAACTTTGGCACAAACATATACCATAGCATTATGTCCAATGATGGAGATACAATACACAGTTTACTTTTAACCAGGTGCTCCAAATGCTTAACAGGAAAAAAAAAAATCATGTGAAATTCGGTTCTTGTGTGTATATATACCATGTTAGGCTTTCAAATAGGATGATGTGTCACCAGGTTATAAGGATGGTGTTATATTGTCTTGACCTCGATGTCTTACTTGGTAAAACTTTCATGTCATATTTTAGACCAAGTTAAAGAATAACTTGATAAAACACTTTTATTGTAATCGAGATGACATTGCAAGCTCTTGGAAGTGTCACTTTTTCAAGAATAATAATTGCATGATGTCATTGAGCAATTCATATAAAGTAGATAACAAATGTGTGATGCTAACAAACTAAACTAATGGTAAGAATAGCAATTTTTTTCTTTTTTTTTTTCTTTTTTTCATTTGTTAATAATATAGAGATAATGTTATGAAGGGTCTTTCTTGAATTATCAGTGAAAGTAGTAGACTTAGAAATGGAATGTGAACTTCGTTTTTAGTTCGTAAAGTGTTTGTGGTTTGCTGGTAATTTAGGAATATAGATAACTCGATTAACTTGACAAATTAAACATTACACACAAAATCTTCAGGTTAAGTAGCAACAGGCTTCGGAGTTTTAGGAATGAGAGGTTCACAATCATATGGTTGTTAATTAAAGCTACATTGTTAAATTTCAATAAGTACAGCATAGCTTTCAAAAAAGTACGTTTCATTCAGCAATCTGGGTTTCTATCACAGAAAAAGATTCATCAGACTTCAAAAATTTTGGATGGTTTTTAAATGTTGTAGAGTAAATATGGTATGTTTGTTAGATAAGCAACATCAGCTTCAATGAACAATGTGTATGAGTTGATATGAATTTTTTTTTTTTTTTTTTTTTTTTTTTTTTTTTTTTTTTTTTTTTTTTTCAAGCAGACGTGCAGTTATTGTTGCAGTTTAGAGAATATGTTCAAAGTCCCTGATGATCAAAAGGAAGGTGATTTAGAGTGCACTGAAAAATAGTATCAACATAATCTGAAGTTAGTTACACAAAACGTTGAAATCTAACCGTTTTTTTTTTTTTTTTTTTTTTTTTTTTTTTTTTTTTTTTTTTTTTTTTTCTTTTTTTTTTTTAGAAGTTGATTTTGAGTTTTTAGAATGTTTACTTAATAAACAAAACATAAATTCAGTCCACCGTCTGTGACCTGTTAATGCTGTGCTGACTAATTTATTACTAATGCTTGAACTTCAAGAAATAACTTTGAAGCAGAACATTAACAGAAAGATTATCGGAATTTTCTCAAAATGAGGTTCCATGGAATTGGCACATTTTTTATTATTCTTTCTTTCTTTTTTTTTCATTATTATTATTGTTTGTAGGGTTGTGTTTTTGACTTTTTCAATTGCATTTATACAAGTGTACATATATATTAATGCATAA
Source organism: Penaeus japonicus (assembly GCA_017312705.2). Classification (NCBI taxonomy): domain Eukaryota; kingdom Metazoa; phylum Arthropoda; class Malacostraca; order Decapoda; family Penaeidae; genus Penaeus; species Penaeus japonicus. The sequence continues at coordinate 43,341 of BOPN01007234.1, read as the reverse complement.
TACAAGGATTTCTTGTTGCTTGTCAGGTATGATATTGTATATTTAGCTTTTCCTTTTTATGAAACCAATGAAAGGGAAATATATATATTTTCTCAAATCTTCAAACTTCTCCTTTAAAATATGGATTGAATATTATATTTTTCTATTGTCTTCACTTTATTCTTGAAAGTACAACTGAGCTTAACTTCATTTTGTAAGGAATTTTATATTTATTGATATTAATATATTGCTTGCTTAACTTGCTTGATTTATTTTGCCATTGCAAATGGCAGCAAGAGGAAATTCAGATTATATATGGAAAAATATCAGAATAGTGTGTAAGATTTGTAGCATTGTTTTGGTGATGAACAAATAATTTATTGTCATTTTGTTATGTCTTGTTTGTATTTTGTTCTTATAGTCCCGTGTATTGTAGATAACTGTATTTAGTTTTTTTTTTTTTGTATTGTGAATTTAGGCCATATTCTGGTGTTCTGGTGCTGTAGTTGATACTAAACATTGTGAATTAAATGATAGTGTGTTCTCTCTTTGTTTCACTGGTTGATAACAATGACAAATTAAAGAGACAGGCCACAGTAACCAGAGCTTGCTAAAAAAAACACTCCAGATTTGTTGTCATTTATGCTTTATAATATGAATTAGTTAAAAAAATATATAAAAAATCCATTGATATTTTGACTTTTTCTATTGCCTGTAGCTTTAAAATATGAGAAGAAAAAGTTATGTGATAACTGTTTGATAGTAATTCAGAAACTCAAGTTTTAGATTGATTATTATATATGTTGATCATTTTTTTTATTGCATCATGACATATATATGGGAAAGTAAATAAAGGCAGAGA